>JAKTXM010000191.1:0-18604 GCA_030582575.1 Candida buenavistaensis | reverse complement strand
GTATACTCCAAATTAATTAAGGAGACATCAGCTATAATTGATGCATTTCAAAATCTAGATTTATTACTTAAAGTTAACCCATTACTTTCTACTAATGAAGAATTTGTTTTCAGATATATAGAAGTGGAACGTGATGAAGTTGAACAACGAATTTTTTTAGTTTTTTACATGCTTGCAAGTGCCATGAAATTAGGAATTCCTATACCGAAAAAACCAGCATCTATTGAACACGCGAAAGATAGAATGTTGTATAAATTGAGTAATATTAGAAGACAACAAGAAGACGGATTAGTACTACAGAGTGATGACTTCATTTTGCTATATTCTTATATTCTTGTTGCTACTACAATTAGTGAACAATTGGATAAGATATTGGTACAAATTAAAGAATTATTAGGGGAGCTATCTGAAGAAAAGTTTCAATTGGTGTAGATAATTATCATGGTTATTAGAATGCATTATATAAATGGATGTAATTCCCTTCTCTGTTTTCGCGTAACATGAACAAAAAAAAAAAATAGAAAAAAAAAAAAAAAGCAACGAAAATTTCTTTAAAGATGGAGAAAAAAAAAATTTTGTTCGTCGCCATCGATTGTACACTCATTAATCATGTTATTCACTCCAGATAATCAAATAGGTAAAGAGCTACAATATAACTTGATTCAAGAATTACAAAGGCGTTACGAAAAGGTTGGAGATGATGCAAATGATATCGCAGATTATTTAATTTATTTAATCTTTGCTAAAAAATCAACAGATCAGATAGTTCTTGAAGTCAAAGATGTAACTGAGATTCCAATTGGGGAAGACTTTGTTAATGATATATTTGCAGAAATTAAAAGATTAGAAGCAAATAGCAATCAAGAACCTCAACCGGAAGAAGCGAATGCAGTTATTATGCAAACTGATCAACAACCACCAGAAATCGAACAACAACAAAGACCTCAAGTTGCTATAGCAGCTGGACTGATTCCTGTTGGACCAAGAAAACAGTTAAGTGAAGAGGAAAAATTTGCTCTTCGAAGTCAAAGATTTGGTATGAGTACACGAGGACGTGGTGGACGTGGTGGTGGAATCACCAAAACAAGAACAGATTTTAAAAATGGACATCATCATCAACAACCACAACAACAGCAGCAGCAGCAGCAAGTAAACTATAAACATTTTCCAGATGTGCAGCGTCTAGAAAAAGTCTTGGCTGGTGGAAATAATGGATCATTTAAATTTGTTCAACAACCACCAAAAGGAAGATGTCCGGATTTCCCATATTGTAAAAACCCAGCATGTGAAAAGGCACATCCAACAAAGAATTGTTTTCAATATCCAAATTGTCCGAATCCTCCAGGAACTTGTAATTATTTACACCCAGATCAAGATGAAGAATTGATTGCTAAATTAGAAACTTCAAGAAGAGAATATCAAGAAGAGAAAAAGAATAAAATAATGGTACAGCAAGGTTCATGTAAGTACGGACAACAATGTGCAAAGGAAAATTGTCCATTTGCTCATCCTACTCCTGCAAATCCAGAATCAGGTAAAATTGAAACTTTGGAATGGTGCACACAAGGTAAACAATGTCAAGATAGAGAATGTATCAGGGCTCACCCACCTCCACCAACTGCTAAATCTGATAATTTGATAACAGCAGTTGATTTGGCATTAGAACAGTGTAAATTTGGAAGTCAATGTACTAATATCAAGTGTCCAAGAAGGCATGCTACTTCTACTGTTCCATGTCGTGCTGGTGCTGAATGTAGAAGAGTTGATTGCACTTTTGCTCATCCAATAAAAGAACCATGCCGTTTTGGTATCAAATGTATGAATAAAACATGTATGTTCCAACATCCTGAAGGCAGAACCATTGCTTCTAATACTTGGACAAAGGAGGGAGATAACGATAATTCAAACCGTGCATTTGCTGTTTCTGAAGATCAAGTAATGGAACAAGTTGCTCAATAAATAAATTGTAATATAAGAGATCTTTTTTTTTTCTTTATTAATTATACAGTAGTACTATAAATTTAGTATCTCTTTTTACCAGCAGCAGCTTCTTCAGCGTAAACTTCCAATGGAGAAGCAGCTAATTTGTTTTCAGCCCACAAGTTTGGAGTCAAGAAACCGTAAGTGTTACCAATAGCAGCAAAAGCAGCTTTCAAGGTGTTTTCAGTAGTTCTAGTAGAACCAGAAGAAGAAGTATAAACATCTTCAACACCAGCCAATTGCATTAATCTTTTGACAGCTGGAGAAGCAACAATACCTTTACCTCTTGGAGCTGGGATCAATCTAACGGCAACGGAACCACATTTACCAGTAACTTTACATGGCAAAGAGTGTGGTTGACCCAAGTTGGAACCCCAGTAACCTCTTCTGATTGGAATAATAGATAATTTGGCAATAACAATAGCAGCTTTGATGGCAGAAGCAACTTCTTTAGCGGTTTTAATACCTAAACCAACGTGACCGTTAGAATCACCAATGACAACAACAGCCTTCATTCTAGTTCTTTGACCAGCTCTGGTTTGTTTTTGAACAGATCTGATTTTCATAACATCATCTTTCAATTCAGGTAATAACAAATCAATGATTTGGTATTCCTTGACTGGCAAAGAATGCAAGTAGATTTCTTCTACAGTGGTGATTTTACCGGCTTTGACTAATCTACCTAATTTGGTGACTGGAGTCCAACCTTTTTCTTCACCATCTCTTCTACCTCTTCTTGGACCACCTCTTCTTCTTGGACCACCGAATTGTCTTTTTGGAGCTTCAGCTGACATGGTTTTCTGTTTTCTTTTATAAGTATGTCGGAATATTACGTGGAAAGCCGGGGTGTTGGTTTTCGATCGACAGATGTATAATTTATAAGAAAGCCTAGTACATGAGGGTTGGTTGAAATTTTTTTTTTTTTACCATCCACACAGGCATTCGGTGTGCGCGACAACCAAAAAAAAAAATAAAATAAAAATAAAAATAAAAATAACTTAGGGTAATAGCCCTAAAGATACTTTATTCACGTGATAAGCATCTTATATGGTGTACATTTTCACGTGAAGAGTCTCCGCAATTCGGATCCGTTGAAAAGAGTGGTGGCGCATAGTTTGATAATCAAATTTGATATAATAAAAGTATGAGGGGGCATGAAAATATCGAGTGATTGGTTACCTCAATTGTCAGCACACCGAGGAACTTTCTAATTGTTTGGGGTACAGATTAAGAGCAAGCAATTCTCATTTTGTGAGAGATCAATTTCGAGGTTGAAAAAAATCTTGATAAAGATTTGATTTTTCCCTTTTTGTTTTCTTTTCTCTCTTTATCTTTCAGGGGTGACCTTTATTGGAAACCCACTTGACAGCATCAATTAATGCTATACAATTGATCTGAGACTTGTACCAATGATATGAACCATTAATACAAGCCAATTGACTTTTTAGAAACTCAATTCCACTATAATCTACTTTTTTGTGTTATATTATGTTATGATTGCTATTTCTCTAAAGGGCTCTCTTTACACTCTCTGTTTCGCCCCTTGTTTATCTCACTTAAAAAATTCTTGCTCCTTTTTTTTTATATAATTTACTCTTTCCCTTCTTCTAGTAATATTAGACTACATATATAAATAGTAATTCAACAATGTCATCAAAAGCTCCATCCCACGACCAAATTAAGAAGGACGTCAAAAAAGACGCTGAGAACATTAGTAAAAGAGCACAAGAAGATGCCAAAAACTTAACTAAGGAAGGTAAACAAGAAGCCGATAAATTATCTAAACAAGGCAAAGCAAAGGCTGAAGAATTAGCTCAACAAGGTAAAGAATTTGCTGATCAAGCTCATGCTAAAGGTAAAGAATTTGCTGAAGAAGCAAGTGAAAAGGGTAAAGAATTTTTAGAAGAGGCCAAGAAAGAATTAAATCATTTGGAAGAAGAAGGCAGAGATCTATTCACTAGATTTGCTGCTTATGTCAAATCTACAGCTGCATCAGCTGGAGAATACTTGAATAAAGCAGGTGCTGAAATTCAATCATACGCTTCTACTGCTACTTCTAAAGCTTCGGTTGAATTGCAAAACCCAGTTGTAATTGCTCAAATAGCTGTAGTTGCTGGTGGTGTCTCTGCCGGTTACTTGGCTTATTTGGAAAGACATAGAATTAATACTGATAACAAGTTTGTTGTTGGTATACACGCATCAATTATTACTGGATTAGTCTTACTTGATGGATATTTGTTCTCTACATACTATCCAAAATATGATAAAAAAGTTGTGAAAGCTACTAAATAAATGGAAATGACAAGAGAGATAGAACACAAGATTGAATCTTGGTGTCTTCCTAAGTATATACTTTATAATTTTATATATATGTATATATATATATTTATTGTTTCAATTTGTATCCAAATATTCCTGCTCTGGCTGTAAATTTTTATAATATTCTGTGAAGTTCATTTTTTGTTGAAATATGTTACTAAAAAAATTGTTATCTCCATCATTTTAAAATACAACAAATTCTTTTCATGCAACAGATGGAGGGGGAGGAGAAAAATAGAAAAAGAAAAAAAAAGAAAAAGAAAAGCCTGTATTAGCATGCAGAATATCGGAGATAAAGAGGTTCTTAAATTAAAGTTTCGTTCTCGTATGTGTTCAAATGTTACTTGTAGGGTGATTCTGTACATTCGATGCAAAAAGGAAAAGATAAAAGGAATATTTACAAAAAATTCATTTAACAAATAATCCTTCAACTGTGGGCTGCGTACCAGAAGGTCATATAAGTTTGTTTATTCAGATATTGTTAAATGAGAACGTGAGAATTAAATAAATTGAAATTTCGGGATGAGTTGAGACCCAAATCTGGGGAAACATTTTCTTTGCTTTCATTGGCCAATCCGTATGCATGGAATAAATACACAAAAATGTTTTTAAAAGTCATGGAAATTGTATCTACAACAAGGCTATGTTTCTATGCATACAATAATGGTTTCCATGCACAATTAAATAAAACAACATGTGTTTGTGTAACATGTATGAAATGGGTTCAAAAGTTAATTATATGCACAAAACGCAATGCAACATGGTTGGATTCCTTCTCTTGCATAGCTTGAAAAGTCTGTTTGAAGGGCAAAAACATAATACTTTCAACTAGCCAATCAAATAAAACGAAGGACAAACATTTACCCGAGGAAAAAGGATTTACAATTTTAATAAACACTTCTATTACATCATATCACAAAACACATTTTGATCATGATTGAGATTTGGTTCACAGCCTACATTCTCCAATCTCATCTCTTGATGGTGTTTTATTTTGTTTCTATTTTTACTTCTTCGTTTGGTTGTGAATTACGATCTATTATCCTTGTTGTTAATCTTTTAATTTATATATTAATTTTTTAAACTTGACTCAAGATTCTGCGGCTTTAATAATTTATTTTTAGAACAGTATTACTCTAGTTAATGTGCTTTTTGCCGTGTATGTATTCCACAGGTTGTAATAAGTTTTAACATATCCAACATTAAATCCAATCTAGTTTTATTCATGGACGAATTATAAAATTTTCTGTAAAGTACGAGATGGGGGATAAAATAAGAGGGGGGTCGTTCAGGTAGGGAATTAAGTTTAAAAATTCCCACAGTTTAAACTAAAATCATAGTTTTGTATAAGATTAATTTTCCACTGTTGTTTATTTAAGACTCTCACAGAATTTAAACCTAAAAAAAAAGAAATTTTTTTTTATGCGTGGCGCGATATATCCTATTACAGGAGCAAATCATCGTTACTATTAGTTCTGTGTTACGTATGCCCAACTTTTCTTTTTTTTTCTTTCTTTCTACAGAATATCTATGGGCACTATTAGTTATATATCCACAGTCAATAGACAGAGAAGAATTAAAACGCCACAAGTTTAAATATTCCAGGGACACTTTTAAACATTTTTTTGGTATTTAGGGTCTCTTGAGCTAAACTATAGATAACGCAAACTAAGAAAATAACATGGTTAGTATATTATTATTCTCCGCACATAGCAAGTTATTAATAGTAATGGTTCTGAGACTCATATTGGAAAAAATATTACCCATAAATTGATACTCTATCTCGGGGATGAGCACTTACAGCCCCGTACAGGACTTCTTGCTTTGGAAGAAAATTATAATTTTGTATTTTTAAGTTACAAAATTTTAAACTACACAGATATGACATTTTCCTCTTGCTTGCTTTTAGTTTCCTCTTCTTGATTGGGACAATCTTTTAACCAAGCATATGCGCAAATGTTTTAGATGGTTTTTACTAAAAATTTGCCCCCGTGATTAGATCCTCGGGTTGGATAGTTCGTAAAACATCCTCAGCTTGTACAGAGGTAATCATCAATTAATTTCCGGAAATATGTTTTTCTTAATTCGTAATAATTATTAGATTTTTAAGCAGTGACAATCTTTCATTACCTTCTGGGTGTTCGTGTTCATGTGTTTTGTTTGTATGTTTATAAGGTAATGTTTGGTTTTTGTATTCTTGTAATTCTAGGAACGGACTGCATATATTTCAGTTATAGAACAAAATCAACAAGAAAAAAAAAAACAAAGAATTAAATTTTTATTTAGTCGGGATATCGGGACCAAAAGTATTTTAGATAGACTATGCATCTAAAATCCTTGCTTTTTTTTTTAAAAAAAAAATTGTTTGTGTTTGATTACAGGAGTGGCATCTATGGCATTTTAGAGTTGGATGGAAACCTGAATCTGTCTTTTGAATTAAAACCAATTTTTTTTTTAGTCTGTGTTACAAGAAACAATTGTCGCAAAGGATAGGAAAAAAGTGCCTACAAATATTTCTGGTTGTTTGAATTTCAGTTGCATGAGAACATTGCACGTGAGCATAGTAATTTTTTTGTAGCCTTTCCACAAAAAAAAAAAAACAAAACGTTTCAATAGAGCTTATCTGTGTTTCAATAAAATGTACGTTGTATTAAAAATTGCTTTTTATTACTAAGTCACCGTACATCCGTAATGCACAACTTTTTTTTTAAATCTGCGTATAAACTTGCGTTTTGCGCGATACATGTACAATTAAGATCGGAAATAGGCGGAGTAGACTATACATCCGTGATCCCGCTATCAACATCTACAAACCACTTCTTTCTGAGAATTGATAATTATAAGTTATGAGGATGTCGTGTGCCGTATATGATTTCTAAATATAGTTTAAAAGTTTAAATCCAAGTACCACATGGTTTCCATACATCAACGTCATCCCTATCGCATGTGAGATAAACTGAGCACAATTTTGACATTATTGTTTTAAGTTGTTTCTGGAAGTCTAATACGGGTTTCTGAATTTCTTGTTCTCAAGAACTTAAAGTTTATCACTAAAGCTTAATTTTACAAAAGAAATGATTTTGTTCTGTTTTTTATTGTTCAATAGAAAAGGAAGGTCTTCTTAAAGTGGAAGACTGAATGTTTGCCAAATTCTCTTTTTGAGGAGAAATATTTTCGTAATGTTAAATCGTATTTACGGCAAATGGTTGGTGATTAATTTTTTTTCTCCTTATGGAAGTATGACATTTGCCGTATCGAGGATCATTCGTATTAAAGTTTAAATGACTGGAAATCCAATCATTGCCTCCTTTTAGAAATCACAAGATGCATATATAGAATAAAAAAAAAAAAAAAAGATTTACCTTGCAGAATGCACGGGATCTTTCGGCGTAGAAATATGTAATACTACCTAGGTTTTTGAAAGAAAAAAAAAAAGAATGCGATTTATGAAGTATAATTTTTTTTTTCTTGGCTGACCTCACCTATGAATAAGGAAAAGACCTCATACAATCGATTAATAACCCCAAACTGATTAGAAGTGTAACTTAGTAACTACTACTCAAAAAGTTAAAAGAAAAAAAAATCAAATGCGTTGGTGAATATTCGAATTGAAAGAGAATAACAAAAAAAAACTTCAAAAAGTAACACAAAACACAACACAATTGGAAAGTAGTCAAGACAATAAGAAAAAGAAATAAATAAACACTAAATTTCCTGGTTATGTTCATATTCTATCTATTCTAGCAAGCAATTTGAAAAGTGGAGATGGGGGACCATATATTGTAACTGTTTTTACATCATGTAGCATTAGTCTCTCCAAAAAAGGACAATTACTGACCAATTTTACTACATCTAATTCATAAACTAAATCAGATAACTCTGTCAATTCTAATTTTATTTGGAGGACCCTCAGTAGAAAATTACCCCACTTGTCACTTCATAGACGAACGGATAAGATAATTTTCGTATTCGAATAAAAGTTTAAAAGACCGCTAGGAAACAACAGAAGAGGGGAACGAGAACTCATCGACAAGAACTGATTGGTTTGATTTGTGATCAGTTTTAAATTTAGCCTTGTTTATGTGAGTGAATGATTTTCAGAGTACAGAAACAGTGTAATATTTTTTTTTTTTTTTTTTTTTTTTGAATAAAAAGTTTTTAGTTAATGTGCAAAATCCTAATTCTGCCCCTCCTACAAAGAATATCTGAATAACACCAATAGAAAAAAATAGGCAGTACGCTTAATGCCCAATAGGGTTAATTCCTCAACTCCGCTTGTGCATGCGGTTGCAAGCATGTGCTTTCTATGCAAGGTGTTTTCTCAATGATTGCTCCTAGGTTATTGCTCTGATGGAATATATTTCTCGTAATTAACTTAAAATGTTAAGTAACTCAAATAATATTTGGCGGAACAATTCTTCTTGGCATGGAGAGTTGCACACACATCAAATGGATGAGGTATGAATACTGGTTTCCCGATTTAAGATTTGTAAATATCTTTTTTGTTTTTATTTAATTTTATTTTATTTTTTTTTGGATATTGTGTTTTTTTTTTTTAAAAAAATTTCTTTTTTTATGAATTTCTTTTTTTATGTAGGACAGACTAACACGCAGAATAAAAACCTAGTTTGTACTATTTGGTTAAAACATTTAGCCCTGACTGCATTAACTTACACAAAAAACTCAAACAATGCAAATGTTAAAGAAAAAAAGTTTGTGTAATTAATTTACTAAAGAAGAAAAAAATACAAGGAGAGATTCAACGTTAAAGTTTTTCTTTATTTAAACAAATTAGCACAACCTCTTTTGATCATTTTTTTTTCATCTTTTTTTAATTCTTCCAACCTTCTACAAGTTTATTTTTAAATCACAAACTGACACATATTCTCCTACGTCATACCTATTCAACGTCTTCATCGAATCTCAAGGATATATAAACACGCTCAAAGTATTTAATTTTTCTGGATTATTTTTTTTTTGGTTCCTGAATTATTAAATATCCTTTTATTATTATTTCTTTACTTAAATTATAATTAGTGAATATCAATTTCAGTACAAATAAGGATAACATCTCTTATGTTCCTTACAACATCTCCAAATATAATACCTTCCATTCGCTTTGATATGCTAGATCCCACTGATCCTCAACTGACTACTTCTTACAGTGAGCAACCGCAACCGCAATCGCAACAACAACAACAACAACAACAACAACAACAACAACAACAAGATCCCCAACAAATTCAACAACAAGAAGATATGTTAGAACAACAACTTTTCCACCAAGAGGATGCTTTACAACAACAGATGCAACACCAATATCAATTGTACCAATATCAGCAACCTCCTCCTATCTTAGGAACTTCTTCAAATTATTATCTTGATGAAGATGAAGTGACAAGCAACTTATTAGGAGATGCTAGTACCTCTTCTATAAATACCAATTCGCTTACAAGTAACAATGTGACTTTATATGGAAGCTCTGCTAATGTCAACTTAGGAGCAATCTCGAACAACTACAATGCAACGAATGCTGGTCACTCGTCTACCCCATCATCGTATTATTCTTCAATGAACGCTCCTCAAGTTCCTCAAGCTCCACAACAACAGTTTTATAATCAATTACCTAATTCTTCAACTTCCTCTTCATTATATTCATTTGCAAGTGCACCTCAAGCGCAACAACAAGAAAAATCTTATGGTTTCAACACACCTACACAATATTCATTTAGCAATACAGTTGAAACACCTTTAGAACAACAAAATGATTTGTATTCTTTTTCAAATCCAATGAGTACAATATTTGATCAATATCAACAACAACATACAAATATTTTGAACTCATCAATACAGGAACAAACAGTCGATTTCAATTTGACACCACAATTTTATGGACAACCACCGTTATCGTCTACATCAACTACTTTTGAATCAATGCCTTATAATAAAATGTCATCCCCAGGACCAATGCCTCCTACAGCTCCAGCATCGGCACCGGCAGCAATTCCTACATCCACCACTAAATCTTCAATAACGAAAAACAAATCTAGAGCCACTCCCCGTCAATCACCATTAATCAAACAAGAACAAAATCTGTATATTTCCAAGTCATCTAAAAGATTCAGAGTAGTCAGAGGTGTTTCTGCTGGTGGTTGCAGTACTAGACCACCCAAAGAATCCATTGAAAGTGATTCTATTTATTTACCTGTTGAATTAAATTTGAATAATGCTTCATTACCTGACATTTGTTTCCCTAAATGGAATCCACTGGAGAAAACTGATCGTAGAAGAATTATTAGAATTGAAAGAATCCAAGAAGGTTCTAAAATAACTGCAAACTTTTCAATAGTAGGAAGTGCTAATGAAAACCCAATAGTATTACCTTCATCTGCTCCTAATGTTGATGTTATTGAAGTGTCGTGTTTAGAATGTGATGTCAAAATAAATAACATTCATGCAAATGAAAACGACTATTATGATTCACAGTCTTCAGATGATGAACTCGGAAGTAATAGTGGTGGTAAATCACCTAATTTTGTCAAAAATGAATTTGATGGTGAGTATTATCAATATTATATAACGTCCGTTGAAGTGGTTGAAATTGTAGAATTGTTAATTGGAAATCAGTTTAAAGACGCTGCTGAAAGAAGAAGAGAAAGAGGTAGAGTAAGATCTAATTTAGTTCCATTCTGGTCAAAGAAACCAATTAGTTCAAGAATGAGTGATGGCAGTACCAGTAACAACAACAACAACAATTTGTCCACTCCACCTTTAGCTTCAACACCTACAAATCATGATTATCGTATTGAATTGGCCAAAAGAATAATGGGTTATGAAATTAGAAAACCAAGAGGATTTGATAAAGAAGTTAGAATTTTAAGATGGGATAAATTGATTCCTGCTTTGAAAAGAGCTTTACAAAGTTATTATACCGAAATACCACAAGAAGATTTCAATTCCCAAGCTTAATAGCTTTGGTTTGATTTGTTTTTTTTTTTTAATATGATTCGTTATATTGTTTATATTCAATTCTTTCATACAAACTGTTTACATATTTAATGTACTTTATATTTTCATTAATCAATTTGTAGATGAGTGAGCTATATTTGTTCTCTATGACCACTTTGTGGTGATCATTGCTTGCTACTGATAAGATTGCTGTTTAAACAACAAAGAAATTAATAACATACATTAAATAGAAACATAGTTACTTCTTGCATGTTTATGCATGGGAATGTTTTGGACTAAACAATTGCTCTCGGCTATCTGCCACAAAAAAAAAGTACCTCGTGGTCATGAAAATTAAGTAAACTAAACTTGTGTGGTGTCTTAATCGCCAAAATTCTATGTAAGAAGATTCAAAGGATCTGAGGACTCATATTGTGTGTTTAAAATAGCATTGTTTAATTGACGTAGTGAAGTTTAACTTTTCCTTCTTTTTTTTTCCTTTTTACAGTTGATTTGTTCCTTTTGGTTCGGGCCGGAAAGTTTATTTTTTTTAGCCTTCAAGTCTAAATCCGAATTTGGTTGTGGTTGAGTTGTACACTAACCTTCAACCTGTTCTTCACATGCGTTCATAATTTCACGTCAGCCGAATCTCGTATCAAGAAAAAAAAATATTTCAAGAGCAACCAATTTATGGGGCATAGCAATTCAAGATAGACTCCGTCGACGGTTCCCTTTTGAAAACTTACAAGCACAAAACCAAACCCATGAAAGATGCCTTACAGTTGAAACTTTTTACAACACGTAAGAAACGTTTGTTTCAACAGCAAAAGATTGACAATCTATATATTTTGCGCTCTATTGTAAGTAAAAATAAACAACTAAAAACTAGAAACAGAAAACAATCCCATCTGGTTAATACATAATGCATTTCTGACTTAGCCTATACAGTGTTTTCAGAATTAATTCAAACCGATAGGTAATAAGTTTTAATACTAAGGCGCACATACTAATTCAAATTAACCCTACAGAAAATGTTCAAACTAATCAGTGCCCAAATTTGGTACTAATTTAATGGGTCATCTAGTTTAAATTAATTATGATCACGTGGTATGAATAATATTTCCCCCCTTAGTTTTAAAATTGAATTACCTTTGGTGTGATTATACATTAAAAACACTGTATTTGCAAAATAAAAATAAAATAAAAATTAAAACCGAAGTTTCCAAACTTTCCTACTCCAGAGAAATGTTTAATCTGTAGGACCAGTTATCTTGATATCCACGATTGACAATAACAACACTGTGATGTATATTAACTATAAAATAGAAATCAATGAAACATCTTTAAAATTCAAATCTACGACTAGCTTCAGCCCAATTGATAACTTTCCAAAGGTTCTTGAAATATTCAGCTTTGACATTTTGATATTGTAAATAGTAAGCATGCTCCCAAGCATCAATAGCAATCAATGGAACCAAATTAGGATCAGTGACTGTATCTTGATTGGCAGTAGTGATAACATCAATTGTATTACCATTAGATTTATTTTTGACAATGAAAGCCCAGCCAGAACCTTGGATTCCTGCCAATTTTTCGTTTGTGATTTCAATCAATTTATCTAAAGAGCCATATTGTTTAGCAATTTGTTTACCCAATTTAGAATCTTCACTTGGTGGTGCGCCACCACCTTGGGAAGTAGGGGCTATGTTTTTCCACCATAAACAATGATTGAGATATCCACCACCATTGAAGTTAATGGCTTTTTGTAAAGCAACTAATTTCCTCGCTTCACCTTTGGCTTTAGCATCAACTGCTTGTTCAATTGCGGCATTAAGATTGTTTACATAAGTTTGGTGATGTTTAGTGTAGTGGATTTCATTGATTTGACCAGAAATGTATGGTTCAGTTGCAGAATATTCATAATCTAATTCTGGTAAACTATATTTAGATCTGGCAAAAGTCATTGAACTGGCATTGGTAGCAGCCTTCAATGGAGTAAATTTGGATAAAGTACGAGCTGATGATTTTAATGAAAACATAATTGGTTTACTTCTGTGTGAAAAAAAAAGTAGTTGACAAAATAGAGAAAATTAATTGGTAGACTGAGAAGACAAATTAAGGGAGATATTTAATACACAGGATTTCACAGCAATTTAAGGGAATGCAGGAAAAAAAAGTCCTCTTTTTCTCCCACTGCTCGCGCTATGTAAAACTATGTCATTATTTCTGTACAAACAGGGAAAATTCCCATGAAAGCTAAACCCGCGATCCCGGAGAAGTTTGCATTAAGGCATTAATCCGTGCATCGGATCCGATCTATTTGTCTATACACAATTACATACGGTTAACTGGAGTCAAACCTAATAATTTCATACCATTATTTATAACTTGTCTGGTAGCTTCATATAACGCTAATCTTGCAATAGCAATGTCTTTTTCTTGACCAGAAACCCACAAGATATCGTAACATTGAGAGACAATATGAGTCAAACTAAACAAATAAGTGACAATAGTAGATGGTTCTAAACTTTTTACAGCTTTTTTGATAACATCTGGGTATTGAGCTAAAGTTCTGGCTAAAGCTGCAGCACATGGTTCTGTTAACAAATCAAAGTTGGCAGTTTCCAATTCTTCTATAGAAATACCAGACTTTCTTTGCATAGAACATAAACGGGAATGAGCATATTGCAAATATGGACCAGTATCCCCTTCAAATGATGTCATTCTATCCCATTTGAATTCATAGTTATGAATACGTTTGGATTGCATATCTTGGATCATAACTGCTGAAATACCAATCAAATCGGCAATTTTATCAGGCTCTTCAATTTGTGCATATTTGTCTTCATTCTTTTGCATAACTTCATGCATTTTATCTTTGGTTTCTTGTAAGATGTTATCCAAAAAGACAACAGTACCCTTTCTGGTAGACATACCTTGAACCATACCGAAATTAACATGTTCCAAATCATTAGCCCATTCAAATCCCATTTGTTTTAAAATTTCAAAAAATTGAGCACAATGCAAGTCTTGTTGAGCAGCTATAACATAAATCATCTTATCAAATTTATAAGTTTCATAACGTTTAATGGCTTCTCCAACATCACGAGTCAAGTAAAGGGATGTACCATCAGATTTTTCTACCAATGCTTTCCCTAATTTCTTGTTAAATTTAGTCAAGTCAATCAACTTTGCACCACGGTCAATATGAATTAATCCTTTATCTTCAAACAATTTGGTAGCTTCCTTCATTCTCTCTTGTGGAACTTGTGATTCACCCGAATAAACATCGTATTTAATATTAAGACGAGCATAAGTGTCAATATACTTTTCAATAGATAAATCTCTAAATCTTTCCCAAATCTTTAACGCCTTTTCATCTCCGTCTTCCATTCTTCTAAAAAATTTTCTAGCTTCCTCATTAGTAGATGATTGAATTTTTTTCTCATCTTGCTCAGAAGCATCTATTTCTGCAGCTTGTGTTTCACCAGTAGCTTCACTTGTTTCTTTACTAACATCTTGATTGATCTTTACATACACTTCAAACAAATGGTTAATTGGATCAGTTGCCAATTTAGATTCATCACCGTATCTTTCAAAACCGACAGCCAACAATCCAAATTGTTTACCCCAGTCACCCAAGTAATTGATTCTAGTGACATCCCAACCAACTTTTTCATATAAGTTAGAAATGAAACCACCAATAATAGTAGATCTCAAATGTCCAGCATGGAATGGTTTGGCAATGTTTGGAGATGAGAATTCAACAATAGCCTTCTTTCCGACGCCTAAAGGTAAATAACCATAATCTGTTTTTCTTTTTAAAACATCTTCAATGACTAGCTTAAATAATAAAGATTTTTCAAAATAAAATTGTAAAAAAACACCTTGTGGTTTAACTTCAGAAATGAATTTTCCTTTATTAAAATTTTCAGACCATTCCTTAGACTTTTCATTGGGGTTAACTCCTTTTAATCTTAATTTTGGAATAGGAACAATAATATCACCTTGATCCAATACTTTTGGAGTATCTAAAGCTTGGATGATAATAGACTTATCAACAGTTGAAATACGGTTCAACTCATCGGCGATGTAATTTCTAAAAACATCGACAACATTGTGTTGAGGATGAGTACCTTCAATGGAAGCAGGTTGAGATAATCCCAAATCTTTTAAAGTATCGCTAATTGTTTCAACTGACATTGATTTGTATCTTTTATGGTTGTAAAATAATGATGAGGATATGAATCTCTTCAAAATTTGCATTAAAGAAATGAGAACCAAAAAAAAAAAAAAAAAATTTTCCTTCTCGAATTAGCGAGGTCGTTGAGGAATTACTACTTTGGGATGAGACCACCCGTTGTTTTTCAGTGACTCATAGTGAGAGTTTATTCATGTTGTTTGATGTAAAATAAGAAAGAATCATTGTGCAAATAGTTGGAATTTCCAGCAAAAACTTCAACATTTTCTAGAGTCTACAGCTTGATAAACTAATTTTGAACACTTCTTTCAAAACTGTAGTTATTTGTGAGGGCAAAAAGTAGGCATAGAAAAAAAAAAATTGTAAAACACGGAGTAACACACCAAAACGTTCACGAATCATGGATAATGAGAAAATCAAACAATTACAAGAAATGGGGTTTACTCGAGAGCAATCTGAAAATGCGTTTAAACTCTCAAATAACGATTTAGAGCTAGCAATAGCACACTTGCTTGGAGAACCAATAGATCCAATAAATAAAGAGAATACTCAATTGGCTCCATACAATGATACTGTACAAGTTTCCAACCCTAAGGAGATTCCTGATTTAACTCTGTTAAGTGAATCTGTACCTCAATCTGTTGAAAACGTAGAATGGAGTGAGTTTCAGAATGAAGATCTAATCGATGCGTATGAAGACGACGTCATGGACGATAACCTGTTGCTTTATTCGAAGCAGGATGCCGAAGCAACAGTATTTGATTTCCCGTTGGATTTTTTAAGAAAAGATGGCATTCCACCTACTATTTTGCCAAGGGTCAGTTCGACTTTACATAGCTGTTTACTTTGTTTGCTTATAACGTTATCACAGATAAATGAACTTAGGACTGTTCTATTGAGTAAAGAATTAAATTATGATTATGATAAAAATTGGTATACTCCAAATGGTGGAGTACCAGTTGAAATTCCTGAAGGATATCAAGATAAACCATTTTATCCATTTATGGTGGAAGTTCAAAAAATATTAGGATTTTTGAGTTCCAGTAGCCACCGTGCATTTATTAGTGCAGAAAGTTTATTCCAAGCGTTACCGGACGAATTTTCAAATCAAGATGAATGGGAGGACGTAATTAATAGTGTATTCCGCTATTTATCCTGTGGTTCAGAATCAGTTTTAGGTACAAGCTTCTCTTCGTTCTTTGTAAGTGAAGTTCAATGCGAAGACGAAGATCAAACAACTGAATTATCCATATTGCAGTTGGATTACGATTCGAGGGGTCTGACTCTTCAGGAAGCCTTAAATAATTTATTTTGGAACACCGAATTAAACCCTTCATTTACTAAAATCGGGAGGTTATTAACAATACATATAGCTTCGAACGATGATGAAAGTTATAAAACTCAAATGTTTGAAATACCGGAATATTTTTACCCAGGGGTTTTCTCAGAGTCCTACAAACCCATTATACGAAAAATGGATGAAAAGAAATTACATGCAAATAAGGAAAGAGCGTCCATTACAACAAAATTACTAGGTTTTAGTTCATTTGAAGGTAAGAAAATAAAGAAGATACTTCAAAATAGTATTAGTTATTTAAACTCAACTGAAGAAAACGAAGCCAGCAAAGATTTACAAAGGCTCACAGAAAAGATACAATTGGAGACATTAGCACTAAACGATAGATTAAAAACTGTAAACCAAGAATATTTGAAAATGGATGTTAAAATTACTGAGAATATACTTGAGATGGCGAAAAAGGAAGGAACATCGGTGCCCGAACGTTACTACCTAGCTGCTGTCATAATTTCTGACTCCCAATATATGTATCGAGCAAAGGATATGATGAAAAACGACAAATCTCATGACTGGGTTTATACCATGATTGAACTGAGTCATAATACAGTTGAGACTTATCGTTCAGAGACTATTAATTTTGAGACAGTTCAATCTTTTATTGCGCAAGAGACAAGAGCTAATACTAATCAATTGATATTACTATATGCTGCAGAGAGTTCACTTGAAGGTACACCAAAATTCCCAGAGAAATTGACTGATTTCTTTCAAACAGATAATGAATTATTGCTTAGACAAGTTAATGAAATAAAGAAACAAGAAGAAGAGCAGCGACAAGGTACCGATCATGTAGAGATAAATAGCGAAGAGTCTGAAACAGAACTCATACAATTAAAAGAATAAATATTTGGGGTCATAAGACACACTTGAAAAGGCGAGAACCAGAAAACTAAAAAATAAAAATAAAAAAAAAATAGTAGGAAAAAAAAATTAGATTCTACAGTTACTATAACCCCATCAAATAACAATGACATCAATAGACTATCCTGACGATCTAGAAAATAACAATCCATTTGCAGAGCCAATAATTTCAAGTCGTACGAATGAAATTTCCGAGATTGAGGAAAATGATGAAAATGCACCAGTAAATGATCCCCAAACAATACCAGCCCAATCGGAGGAAGAAATTAACACTGGCCAGTTAACTGAAAGGGAATTGAAAAAATTACTTCCTGAAAGATTTACAAACAAATACAGTCTTATTATTCAAATGATAGAGATTGAGAAAAATAAACCAGGTAACCCAATTCTTAAAATGAATGTTGAGGTGAAAGGGTTGCCTCGATTTCGACAATCAACTTATAAAGATGTGCGTCGAACTTACAATGAAGTTGTTAAATTTAACAAATATTTAACAATATCAAATCTAGAAGTATTTGTACCCGTTATCCCAAATGTAAGTACGTCCTACCCTAGTGGCGGAGAAGACGAGAAAAAAAAGCTTCTTAATGTATGGCAAGAGTGGCTAGATAGAATAACCAATAACCCCATATTGATAAGAGATGAGGAATTTGTTTATTTCGTTGAGAATGATTTTGGTTATTCGGTCATAAACAGCAACAGAAAATCATCAGTTGCCAGTGGAATAATGAGAAAAACTTTGAAACAATTTGCTATACCTTATGATCCATATGAAGAATTAGCCAGTTTTAGACCAATTATTAAAGAAGCTTACTTATCTTGCCAAAAGTTACACAAATTAATTGATAGGGAATCCAAAACTGGGAAGCAGGTTTCCATTCATATATTCGACATGGCAAATAAATTAAAGGTATTGTCTGAATTTGAAAATACTCATCCAG
>JAKTXM010000190.1:0-19159 GCA_030582575.1 Candida buenavistaensis | reverse complement strand
ATCTAATCGTGAAATACGCGCAAGGTACATAATCAATAAAGGCAAAAAGCTCACACTGGAGAATATTAACTTAAAGTTTTTTTTATTTATTTATCTATTTATTTTGTTTTCTTTAGATCTTCTTTAGATCCTTTTTTTAAAATGTTTAAAAACGAGGAAGTCTGTTTCACCAATAAGTTTTCTTTTAAAATTTACGAACTTCGAGCTAGGGAAATATCCCAAGATTTTTCTTAACTTTAAATAATAACCAAGCTCCTAATATCTTCTCTTCATTTTGATTTCAGCTCCACAGTAGTACTAAAATTTCTACAGCTCCTTAATACCTCTACTCGTGAAAGGTTGAACTCCAATTCATAACCTTAAATTGAAAGAAAAAAGCCTCCATCGATACAAATTTTTTAACTTTAACACTTAAAAATCCGAGACACGGTTTTAAAACGAAAACTTATGTCCCTACTTGGCGGCAAACTTTTATTCTCTGATGCCACTAATGAGGTTTATGATGCTTTTCAATGTTTTCACTTTTCATCTGTGTGTACCTTAATCGAGACTTTTTACTTTCCATAATTTAGCTTTTTCATTGTATTGCAACACTTTGAACTTCCAAAAACTTTATCAATTTTAACTAACAATAGATAATTTGCCAAAGTTTTACAGAAAAGGTTATATTTACTTTCCTTTTATTCCCATTAGCATACCGGCACAAAAGAAACGTTTGTTGTATACTTAGTTTTAAAAGATTCAAATATGTAAGATTTGAATCGTGTTATTGAATTATGTTTACATATATTCCCATATGTTGACATTGTTGTAATTTTATAGGGATTATTAAATCACATTGGTATTGGCTAATTTATTATAAGTCCAAATGTTACTTGTTAATATGCTTATTGAATTATGTTGTTTACATATATTTACAGATGTTCACACGGTTGTTAGATTTACGTGATATTATAAATGAACGATTATGATTTGCTCGCATTTAGATTATGTAATTCTGGTTCTCAGAATTTGATATAATTACAGAAAGATTTTCCTGTAATTTTATATAGTTTATATTGGTTTATATTTTAACCAACTTTTTAAATCCCTTATTTTTGTATCGAGTTTAATTTCACTATTAAACTGTCATATACATACAATAAGTTTGCTCTATACATACAATACGTTTGCTCCATTAAAAAAAACGTTCAACAAAAGCTCCTATGGTCTAGTGGTTAAGACAGTTGATTGCAATGTTTCTTAATATCTGCAATTATCAATTGGTCCCTGGTTCGAATCCGGGTGGGAGCTTTCTTTTTTGATGTCTGTTTTTAATTTTTTTCTGTCAGTTTTATTTTTCAATTTGATACCATGTGCACGACTTTTGGCAAATTTTGATGGACAGTTGTTAGGTTCGTATTACACTGCTCTTATGGTCTAGTGGTTAAGACAGTTGATTGCAAAATGATTTATTGCATTTGTAACCATCAATTGGTCCCTGGTTCGAATCCGGGTGAGAGCTAGTATAGGTTGTCTTTTGATTATATTTTTTTTTTTCTATTTGGTTTGATGATATTTTTGTCAGATATTGTCAGACATTTATTGTTGCAAAAAAAAAAAATAATAAAAAAAAATGAATTTTTAGACAACCATTGTTAATCTTATTGTCTTTACAACCATGGCAATTGCAATAAAAACAAAAACAAAACCAAAAGGAAAGGGTATGATATGATCCATATACAAACTGTGTGACTGTACTAACATTATAGTTGGCACCAAATACAAACCATTGGTTACAAAGAATCCATCCTCGGACAAGGAAATTTTACTTGATAAGCAATTAAACCACTGGAAGAAACAAAAAGATACATTAGCTAAAGCAGCCAGGTACATCAAAGACCAAAACAAAATTAAGAATCTCACAGAGAAGTATTCAAGTATTGCTCAAATGGCTTCTAATTATTTGTTTAATGAATATAGTGTTAAGATTGCACGTATGGGAGGATTCCAAAAATGGCAAGCCAAACAATGGGAACTAAACCAGCTAAACAAAGTTGATTACGAATTGGAATCGATGTATTCCGATTATTTTGAATCCGATGAGTTTCAACTGTTATCAGAGTTGGAAAAACGGGAAATTGAACATGATTATGAAATGCGGCTTGGAGAACAAGAGACCGAGCCTCCTGTATTTAGTGATGATTTTACCATGAAAGATTTATATAAGATTTTAAACTTGGAATATTCTTTAGTTTATGAATAAGTCCTAAATAGGTTTAATTATGTGCATATAATGAGTAACACAAAAATAATAATAAAAAAAAAAAAAGTAAAAGCGGCATTTTCATCATCGCTTAGTACTCTCAGAATGTCACTGGAAAAAAATGTGATACATAACTTCCTTTTTTTTTTATTTTTTTTTTTTCCGTTCCCTTACCACGTCAACTGTTCTTATGACAACAACTAAAGTAAAGGTGCTATCAGGTCAGGAAGAGGACTTTGACATATTGAAAATAGCAAATCTACTTAAAGAGCTCAGTTTTGGATTGGATAAACTTAATTTAGATGAGATTAAATCTAGTTTACAACAGGGTTTACCTGAAATCATAACAATTGATGAACTATACACTTTTCTTGCTGAAATTATAGCAAGTAGAATCATATATCATCCTGATTACGCGATCTTAGCAGGTAGAATAGAAATAAAGAAACTTAGATTAAAAGTTCCTTTTACTTTTAGTGATAACATAGAAAGATTGAAAAATTATAAACCAGAAAAATCAAAAAAGTCATATTCACCAATATCATCCACATTTTATCAAATAGTTAAAAAACACGCTGGTTTTTTGAATAGTCTAATTGACCAAACAAGAGATTATGAGTTGACTTATTTTGGAGTCAAAACTTTAGAAAGTTCGTATCTATTAAAAATGGATGGCGTAATTGCAGAATCACCACAATTTTTATTTTTACGCGTTGCCATAGGAATTCATCAACATGATTTGACTGCAGTTGCAGAAACTTATGATTTAATGTCCCAAAAGTATTTTATCCACGCCCTGCCCACTTTATACAATGCTGGTAGTGAGTTCAATTATTTGTCTTCATGTTTCTTAGTAGCCATGCAGGACGATTCTATTGATGGGATTTACAAAACTTTACATCAATCAGCATTGATTTCGAAAGCTTCAGGTGGTATAGGTATCCATGTTCATAATATTCGAGCCAATGGATCCTATATTGCAGGAACAAATGGAACATCAAATGGTTTGGTGCCAATGCTTCGTGTGTTTAATAATACTGCAAGGTATGTTGACCAAGGTGGTGGGAAACGTCCTGGGGCTTTTGCAATCTATATTGAGCCATGGCATGCTGATATTTTGGATATTTTAGAAATGAGAAAGAATCACGGTAGTGAAGAATTACGAACAAGAGATTTATTTTACGGATTATGGATTCCAGATTTGTTTATGAAGAGAGTCAAAAAAAACTTGGAGTGGACATTGATGTCTCCTGATGAAGCTCCAGGGTTGAGTGATGTATACGGTGAAGAATTTGTCAAACTATATGAAAATTATGAGAAACAAGGCGTTGGAATCAAAATTAATGCTCATAAAATTTGGTTAGCTATTTTAGAATCACAAACTGAAACAGGTGGGCCATATATGTTATACAAAGATGCTTGTAATTCAAAATCCAATCAAAAAAATCTTGGTACCATTAAATCATCAAATTTGTGCTGTGAGATTGTAGAATATTCTTCCCCAGAAGAAACAGCCGTATGTAATTTAGGCTCAATTGCTTTACCAACATATCTCAAATCAACTGATGATGTCATTGAATTTGATTTTGATAAATTGCATTCTGTCACAAAGGTATTGACAAGAAATTTGAATAAAATAATAGATGCAACAAAGTATCCGGTTGAAACTGCAGAATATTCAAACAAAAGACATCGTCCAATTGCATTGGGTGTACAAGGATTGGCTGATTTATTTGCTGAACTTCGATTACCATTCGAATCCGCTGAAGCTAGAACATTAAATATTCAAATTTTTGAAACTATATATCATGCTGCACTTGAAGCATCAGTTGAATTATCTATTAAAGATGGTCCCTATCAAACTTTTCAAGGATCGCCTGTTTCACAAGGAATGTTACAGTTTGATTTATGGAACCACAAACCATCTTCAATGTATGATTGGAGTTTGATAAAAGAAAACATTAAAAATTTTGGTATTAGAAATTCGTTATTAGTAGCTCCTATGCCTACAGCATCCACTTCTCAAATTCTTGGATTCAATGAATGTTTTGAACCTTATACTTCAAACGTATACAATCGTCGAGTACTAGCTGGAGAATACCAAGTGGTTAATAAATATTTAATCAAAGATTTGATGGATCTTGGTATATGGAATTCAGCTATGAGAAATAAAATTATTCTAGAAAATGGATCTATTCAAAATATACCCAACATCCCTGATGATATAAAGAAACTACATAAAACAGTTTGGGAAATATCTCAAAGAGTAATAGTAGATATGGCTGCAGATAGAGGAAAATTTATTGATCAACTGCAAAGTATGAATATCTATTTACGTAATCCAACGATTGGAAAATTGACAAGTTGTCATTTTTATGCTTGGGAAAAGGGTTTAAAAACAGGAATGTACTATCTACGAACTCAAGCTGCTTCAAAAGCTATACAATTCACCGTTGATATTGCTGAGGCAGCAAATATCGGAAATGAAATTCCTCAAAAATTCTTGAAAAGGAAAAGGTACCAAGAATCTCAACCTAAAAAACGTACTGCTTATTCTACTCCTGATACTGATGCTTATGATATTCATGATTCGACGCCAATTACTTGTAATATAGAAGATTCAGAAAGTTGTTTATCCTGTTCGGGATAAACCGTCTTCCGTTGACGGGGTGGTGGTTACTTGTATATATTTAAAATATAAATGCTTGTTTTATATTATTTTTCACCTCTTTAGTTTTCTATTTGCAAAATCAGCCACCTGTGACATTCCATCTTTAGTTACAAAGAATTTCTTTTTAATTTTATCTGACCATATCAATACCCCTAATTCTGATGCATAATTAGATAAAATCTCGTATTCTTGTTGATTAGCAAAGTCTTTAAATAAATAACCATCAAAAGTTTGAATCCTATCCAATTCCAATTGCCATAACCTAATTTGATCAACCACATTAGGAGGTAAGATTTCCAATTTATGTTGTGATATTGCACCGTCTGTCTTACTTTGTGGTGCACCTCCGGCAGTGTTAATATTATGACTAGCATCAAACTCGATCTTCTTATCTAGTTTTTCCTTTGCCAAGGTTCTCATTTGTGGATGAGCATGCGTTTCTAAAAATTTAATAACTTGATCAGCGGTGATACCATTATACAATGCATTACGTATGGATTCTCTTGTTATTTGTCCACAAATCATATTAGCAAATCTCGTTTTCATCTGGACAAACAAATTCAAAATTGCAATTTCTAAAGGTGATTTCGTGTATGCATACAACTTAAAATTTGTCTCGATAATAATTGATTCTTTAGTAACAACCTGTTGTTCTTCTTCATCCATCGCCATAGACGGTGTTTTTAAAGCTGCTGAATCAGAAGTTAATGTGGTTGCTAATCTTGTTGGATAAAATCTTCCAGATGTATCCGATCGTTGATAAACTAACCCATAATCTTTTAAATCGGCCAACATGCTAACTTGAGTTTCACTTAAGCTTGAAACGGCATAACTTTTACCTAATTCTAAGGACCCCAATACAAATATAAAGTTTAATACATCAACAGGATCCATATTCAATTCTTGAGTCAAATTCAAATATTGTAATAATAAAGTCCATATTTGTGCATTCACATCCTGCAAAAGAAACTGAAACCCAGTATTTGTAATCCTCAAGTTATTCGTTGGTCCTTCCATTAATCCACCCAATTTAAGTAAACTTAATACTGAATCTGAAGGTACTGTTGAAGTTTCAGTACCGACCATAAAATGTAATATAGTTTCCCATTTTTGGGATGCAAACATATCCAAAAAAGTGATATCCACTTTATTTTTATCAATAGTAGTGCTAATACTTCCAAACGCATTAGGGTTCTGTGATCCGGTCAAACAATCTCGAAAATTTTTTCTAAATGTTGAATGTAATCGAATATGTGACCCTTTACTATCGTATTCTATCAAATGTAACAGTTCTAATCTTTTAAGAGCCTCAAATTCAAGTTTTCGTGCAGATGGTTTACACCATTTATCTAAATCTCTTAATGCTATTGGCTTCTCGTGGAATATCATGGACATTATATAAAATTTGGCCATTGGTGAAAGTAATCTAAAAATAGATAGACATGTTGCTGGGGCTTCATATAATTTCGACTGTACTGTCTTCGGTAGACCTTCTAGGTATTCATTTACTGTGGACTTAAATAAATTGGATGACATTGGGATAACTTGTCGTTAATAGTGTTGATGATGTTGTTGGATTTGTAAGACCGCGCAACCTGAAAGGCGAAGAGAGGAAAAAAAAAAAAGCTAAATAAAATAAAATAAAAAAAAAATTCGCCTGATGAGATCAATTTAGTTCTTTCATATTACACGTACAGAGACACACAGGCACACCATGGCTCCTAAAAAAAGACGTACAACACTGAAAGGAGCTCAAGACACGTCATTTAATGAATTATTGAAACCTGAATATAAAGGTAAAAAATTGACAGACGAGATCAATACAGCAGAAGACAAATGGAATTTACTTCCTGCATTTTTGAAAGTTAAAGGATTAGTTAAGCAGCACTTGGATTCATATAATTATTTTGTCGATGTTGATTTGAAAAAAATTATCAAAGCAAATGAATTGGTTTTATCTGATGTTGATCCTGAATTTTATATCAAATATTTGGATATTAGAGTAGGTCATAAATCGACTTCCAAACCAGGTGTCAAAGAAGTAATTTTACCACCCCATGAATGTCGATTAAGAGACTTGACATATTCTGCTCCGATTTATGTTGACGTTGAGTATACAAGAGGGCGTAAGATTATTAGACATAACGATTTAGAAATTGGAAGAATGCCAATCATGTTAAGATCAAATAAATGTATGTTGGAAGGAATGTCAAATGATACAATGGCAAAAGTTGAAGAATGTCCTTTGGATCCAGGTGGGTATTTTGTTGTTAATGGTACTGAAAAGGTAATTTTAGTTCAAGAACAATTATCAAAAAATAGAATTATTGTTGAAGCAGATGAAAAGAAAGGTATTGTTCAAGCATCGGTCACTTCATCCACTCATGAACGTAAATCGAAAACTTATGTTATTACTAAAAATGACAAGATCTATTTAAAACATAATTCCATTAGTGAAGATATTCCAATTGTAATTATTTTGAAAGCTGCAGGTATTATATCTGATTTAGAAATCTTACAATTAGTTTGTGGATCTGATTCGAATTATCAAGATGTATTTGTTGTCAATTTTGAAGAAGCAGCTAGGTTGGAAGTATTTACCCAACAACAAGCATTAAATTATCTCGGTAAAAGAGTTAAAACAATTAGACGTGCAGGAGCTCCTAAATTATCACAGTTACAAGAAGGTATAGAAGCTATTGCTACTACTATCATTGCACATTTAACTGTTTCTGATTTACAATTTAGAGAAAAAGCACTTTATATTGCCACCATGGCAAGAAGAGTAGTTATGGCAATGCATAATCCTAAAATGGTTGATGATAGAGATTATGTTGGTAACAAAAGATTGGAATTAGCAGGTCAATTAATGTCATTATTATTTGAAGATTTGTTCAAAAAATTTAATTCTGATTTTAAAGCTAATATTGATAAAGTATTGAAAAAACCTAGCAGAACCTCAGAATTTGATGCATTATTATCTATCAACATTCATTCTAATAATATCACGATGGGATTAAATCGAGCTCTTTCAACAGGTAACTGGTCATTGAAACGTTTCAAAATGGAGAGAGCCGGTGTTACTCATGTTTTGTCTAGATTATCTTATATTTCAGCGTTAGGGATGATGACACGTATTTCATCACAATTTGAAAAATCAAGAAAAGTTTCTGGTCCAAGAGCTTTGCAACCTTCACAATTTGGTATGTTATGTACTGCTGATACACCTGAAGGTGAAGCTTGTGGTTTAGTTAAAAATTTAGCATTGATGACACATATTACCACAGATGATGAAGAGGCCCCAGTTAAAAAATTGTGTATTACTTTAGGTTGTGAACCTATTTATGCATTAGATTCTGCTACTTTACATACGGATGGTAATTTTGGAGTCTATCTTAATGGTACTTTGATAGGTACTACGAGATTCCCAGCAAAATTTGTTCATGATTTCCGTCATTTACGAAGAATTGGGAAAGTTTCTGCATTCATTTCAATTTATACCAATACACATCATCAAGCTGTTCATATAGCTACTGATGGTGGAAGAATCTGTCGTCCATTAATTATTGTTGAAAATGGTCAATCGAAAGTGGCAGCAGAACATTTAGCTAAATTAATTAATCAAGAATGGACTTTTGATGATTTTTTGAAAGATGGGTTAGTTGAATATCTTGATGTTAATGAAGAAAATGATTCTTTGATTGCTTTATATGAAAGGGATATTGATTCTCACCCGGGAGCTACAGTTACACATTTGGAAATTGAACCATTTACTGTATTGGGTGCGGTTGCTGGGTTGATTCCATACCCACATCATAATCAATCACCAAGAAACACTTATCAATGTGCGATGGGTAAGCAAGCTATTGGTGCTATAGCATATAATCAATTCAGAAGAATCGATACATTATTATATTTTATGGTATATCCCCAACAACCAATGGTTAAAACCAAAACAATTGAGTTAATTGATTATGATAAATTGCCAGCTGGTCAAAATGCAACTGTTGCGGTGATGTCTTATTCTGGGTATGATATTGAAGATGCCTTGGTATTAAATAAAGCATCACTTGATAGAGGGTTTGGACGTTGTCAAGTTGTCCGTAAAAATACAGTTCAGTTGAAAAAATATCCAAATCATACACAAGATATTCTTTCAGGTATGAGAGTAGATGAAAATAACAAACCTATCTTTCCACATCAAGCATTAGGTCCAGATGGATTAGGTGAAGTTGGAAGCAGAATATATAATGGTCAGGTATACGCTAATAAGTGTGTTCCTACAAATTCAGGAGACTCAAGTTTGACTGGACAACCAGATCAAAGGACAGCTGAAAGTCATAGAGAAGCTGCTGCATATTATAAAGGTCCTGAACCTTCATATGTTGATCAAGTTATGATGTCTGTCAGTGATAATGATCAAGCATTAATTAAAGTTTTACTTCGACAAACTAGAAGACCAGAATTAGGGGACAAATTTTCATCTAGACACGGTCAAAAGGGTGTTTGTGGTATAATCGTGCAACAAGAAGATTTACCATTTAATGATAACGGTATATCCCCCGATATTATTATGAATCCACACGGTTTCCCATCACGTATGACGGTTGGTAAAATGATCGAATTGATTTCCGGTAAAGCTGGTGTTTTGAATGGTTCTTTGGAATATGGTACTTGTTTTGGAGGTTCCAAACTAGAAGATATGTCTAAAATATTGGTTGACAAGGGGTTTTCTTATTCCGGTAAGGATATGTTATATTCTGGTATAACTGGTGAATGTTTACAAGCTTATATTTTCTTTGGACCTATTTATTATCAAAAGTTGAAACATATGGTTTTAGATAAAATGCATGCAAGAGCACGTGGACCAAGAGCCGTTTTGACTAGACAACCTACAGAGGGTAGATCAAGAGATGGTGGTTTAAGATTGGGAGAGATGGAAAGAGATTGTGTTATTGCATATGGTGCTTCTCAATTATTATTGGAAAGATTGATGATATCTTCCGATGCGTTTGAAGTTGATGTTTGTAATAAATGTGGTTTAATGGGTTATAATAATTGGTGTACAACTTGTAGAAGTTCAGAAAATGTTATTAAAATGACAATACCTTATGCTGCTAAATTGTTATTCCAAGAATTATTATCGATGAATATTGCACCAAGGTTGAGATTAGGTGATGTATTTCAATGAAACAGGCGTATATAGAGGTAAAAAAATATATAAATGATAGAGTCATTAGAAACAGGTTACCTGGCAGTGTAACATTGACGAACAGAAAAAGAGAGGGAAAAAAAAAAAAAAAAGGTGTGAGGGATCAACCCTTATCAACTGATTTTACGCTATTCTATCAAATGAATCCATCACGATTTTCAGAACAGCCAAATAATCGTCTTCGGCCAAGTATTGTAATATTTTGCTCATCAATGTTATTTTGTTTTTATCTATTCAGTTATGAAACCATCTCACTTCATCGAGACTGGGGTGACTCTTATCAAACAACCACACTGAAGGAGGATGAATTCAATCAAAACATGACAACCGATATTGAGCTTGATAACCCTGTGAGTAGCGTGGTTAGTTCCTTTTTCCCAATTGACGCCATGATCCGTTTTAATACATCTGATGAATTCAATACTACCACACACGAGTTACTCGGAAGATATGCTTCTTTTAGTCCGGTATTAAATCATAAATTGGAAAGCAATTACGGTATATTACCATTTAATGCTTGTTATTTAAGCGAGTTAAAGTCTCTTGAAAAGAAGAAATATCAAAATAAAGTATTGATTGTATTAAGGGGTGATTGCACATTCGTAAATAAAGTTTCAAATATACTTGAAGCAGCTTTGGATCCTACAAGTATTATAATTGCCAATGATGAGCCATACCGTGGACTAATAACAATGTTTTCTAATTCATTTAATCAGGATGGATCATTGCATATCCCAATTATGTTTATAACTAATGAGGATTATCGATATTTGAAAAGTCTTGAAGATGAAAATTTGTTATTAGAAATAAGCACAGCGTATATTGGAAGTTGGCTCAGTATTATTTTATCAATGGTTTTGTCACCTCCGTTGTTGATCATTTTGTTTTATGCAATCATTATATGTGGTCAAAAAATTAGACGAAGACAAGTGAATATACAGAATGCCAAGATGGTAAAGAGCCTACCTGTTTATATTTACAATATTGATCATTTGGTCCTAGGAGAGTACTTTCAACATTATTTGAAAATAACTGCTCAAACCAACATGGTACCTCGAGATAGTGAAAACACAATGTTATTAGAATCACCAAAACCATCATCAAATGCATCGTCACTGTCCATTAATAAAATAATAGTTGGTGGTATAGATGTACGTTTATCAAAGAAACCTTTGCATGTCATAACTGCCCCAGAAGATTTTTACCCTTCTTACAAATGCTCTATATGTTTGGAAAAATATTTACCCTTGAAATCGAATGTTCTAGTACTAGATTGTAAACATTTTTTTCATGAAAGATGTTTATCAAATTGGTTAATTAATTTTAAAAGAAGTTGTCCATTGTGTAATTATACAATTCAAAGCACTCATTATGATTCTAGTACTACTTACTTGAATCCTGGTCAAGTAGATGATTACGGAAGTGTGGCAGATTTGGAGGCTGGTCCTTCAAGTTTACCTTTTAATATTTCATCATCTCATATTGAAACAGTGGATAATGATAGTCACTCTGAAATCGAACAACCGGAAGTTGTTGAACCGCAAATTCGCTTACCATGCAGTATAGTATCAGGCAGTTCAGATCAGTCGTTTTACACTGCAAACAATGTCCCTGTAGCTAGTGGATCATCACAACCTCCAGAGAGACCGTACTTGATATCAAAACCACTGCAAATTTTATCCCGATTTTCAAAATCCAAATTATCTGGAACAGAATTAAGTGCTAGTATTGACACTGGCGATGTTCACGAAAGTGATCTGGGTTCTTTTCAATCTTCAGCTACAAGTATAATTGAGCTGGACCATGGTGATGAGTTGACACTTGATTTTAATCATGTATAGTTTATATAGGGTGTAATATTTTAAGATTTATGAATTTTTATACCATGACAGCAGGTATAACAGTCACGTGACTGTAACTAAGTGGGGCGGGTAAGTTTTCTAAAGACCCTAAAAGACCCGGAAAATAAAGAGAGGGAAAAAAAAATAAATCAAAAACGTACAAAATTACCGAGTCTGATTTTATAATTACATATTGTTCTTTGCATTTACGAAATGAGTACTGGAAATATAGAACCAGAAAGTGGAGGAGCTATGAATACATTGCCTCAAGTCAAAATTGAAGACAAAAATTTAAACTCCGGAAATGAAATAAAACAAGAAAAGCCAACCAAAAGACGGAAAAAGAAGTTGGAAATAGCCTGCGTATATTGCCGTCGATCACATATGATTTGTGATGAATCTCGACCATGTCAAAGATGTATAAAAAGAGGTATTGGACATTTGTGTTATGATGAACCCTCGAATTCTCGACAACGTAAACGAGCTGCAGCATTAAGAAAAACTCAAAGTGAATGTATACCACAGGCTAAATCACCAGTAACTGTATCTTTGGCTGGAACGATAAGTAATCAACTGCCGTTACCTTTACCTTCGTTACAAGCTTCCCCACTGGAAATTAGACCTACTCCAGTGAGTGCATTCTCATTTTCCGAGCAAACACAACAATCACCAGAACAACAAGTGCCACTACAGCAAACACAACAAGAATTCAATAACCACCAGCAACCGAAATTTCTAAAGAATTCCGTACTATCACAAACGTTGCCATATAATCAACAACCATTTTTCTATTCAGAACATGCCAACAGTGAGTTTAGCTCCTTGAATGATTTCTTGTCCATGATTGATGATCCTGAATTAGTCAATGGGGCATTAAATGATGATGCAAATGGAATATTGAATTTTGGAGAACAGAATATTAATAATGGATTCAACATGAGTGGAGGTAACAGTGCAACTAATTTAAATGCAGTGTTATCATTTTCCCCTCCTACAAACTCATTTCCAGCTGCTTTCCCAAATGAGGCTGATCAAATTCAGCAACCTAATACACATGCACCAGTACAACCGCCTCAACCACAGCCAAAATCTGAACAAGGTACCGACAAAGAGCAACAACCAATTATTTCTGATTCTGCCAGAGACAAGTTTTTCCTTACTGCTGCTGATCCAACTACCGAAATATCTCCTGAAGAAAGATTGAAACAAGTTATTAAGGCAAAATTGGAAGCTGGATTATTACAACCGTATAATTACGCGAAGGGTTATGCAAGATTACAGAAATATATGGACAATTATATGAACATATCTAGTCGACAAAGAATATTAAAACCATTATCGATTTTCAGGCCTGCTTTCAGAGCCATTGCACGAACTTTGAAAGATGTTGATTTGGTTTTAGTTGAAGAAAGTTTTGAAAGAATGTTATTGGATTATGATCGTGTGTTTACCGCAATGGCTATACCAGCTTGTTTGTGGAGACGTACCGGAGAAATATACAGGGGAAACAAAGAATTTGCCTCGTTGGTTGGTGTCACTACTGATGATTTAAAAGATGGTAAATTAGCAATTTATGAATTAATGAGTGAAGAAAGTGCTGTTAACTTTTGGGAAAAATACGGTGCTATTGCTTTTGATAAAGGTCAGAAAGCTGTGTTGACAAGTTGTAATTTAAGAACAAGAGATGGGATAAAGAGGAAAGGTTGTTGTTTCAGTTTTACTATCAGAAGAGATAGGTATAATATCCCAAGTTGTATTGTGGGAAATTTTATCCCTATTGATCCTTAAGGGTTGTCTATTATTTATAAGTACTGGAAAAGAAAAAAAACTTCATTTATTCATCATCTTCCATTGCAATATCTTCATCTTCATCTTCTTCCTCTTCCTTCTTCTTTTGCTCGGCTAAAGCTTTGGCTTCTTCTTCTTGGGCTTCTCTCAAAATTCTTAATCTTTCCTCCTTCAATTGTCTTTGAACAGCAACGTATTGCCCCAATGGGGTTTTTTCTGATTCAAACTCGTTTAAAAATAACTGTACTTCGGTTTTATTAGATGGCCCATATTCCACATTAGATCTCTTCCCAGAAATAAAAGTTGCATTTGCATTCAATTTTTCAATCAATTGTTGTAACTGTTTATTAAATTTAACATTCTTAGATTTTTTAACGAATCTTCTCAATGATAAAACAGCAGGGGTAACTAATTCAGGGAAAGCGATACTTTTAGCGTATAATCCAAAAAATTCACTTGATAATTCTATAAATTGTTCACATAAACCATCTTGATAAACTCTTGTCCCTAAATAAGCTTGATTAACTTTAATATTATGATCAAAATCAACGGCTTGTAAAGTAGAAGCTTTAGGGGCTTTCGTAATTGCAGTTGAAGTTAAGATTTCAGAAAGTAATGGGAACAAAGGAATAAATACTCCTGTTGCTTGAGACAATCTAATCAAAGATCTAATCAAGTAAAATCTCAAAGCAAAAAATTGAGCTGTTGGAATCAATCTAATGGCACCCAAAGTGACTTGAACTAATGAATAAATTAATTGTCTCAATGGAGATTCTTTAGATTTGTGCTTTAATTCCTTTTCAGGGTTACATTGCTGAGTTAATACTCTTGACCAGAAATCTAATGAATGACAATATTGCCAATTGTAAATAGCCTTGTACCCTTCTTTGGCGTTTGATGTGGCATTAATACTATTACGTAAATGGATAGCCAATTGTCTAACATACTCAAATCCAACTTGATAACTTAAAGTTTCATTTATTCCGTATAATTCAGCAGCTGAGTTTTTACAAAAATTGAGTTGTTCCATAGTATGAGCATTCGTCTTTCTGCAATTTTGCAAGAAAGAAGAATATGTCAATTTCAAAACAGATTCTAATACCGATTTTGGATACTCCCTAGCAATATTATTTAGGAAAGCAAAAGAAGCAATTTGAGTTTTAACATCCATAGTACTTGCCCATACATTAACGACAGCTGATAAAATTTGTTTCAATAATCTTCTGTGTGATAAATAAAATGGAAAAACTTCGTAAATTGAAGCTAAAATCAAAGCTGCAGTTTCAGTATTGGTGATATCATTCATCAAAGTAATGTAAGAACTGGCATGAGATTTCAAAATCGTGGCAATTTGGTTGGCATATTGGTTTTTTTGTGGTACAATTCTTACACCTTGTGGGTTTGTCTTATATTTAACTAATTTTTGGATAGCGACTGGTACTTTTTTCAAAACTAACAACATCAATTGAGAAAATGCTTTTGGGTCGGTTATAGAAAATTTATAATCTTCAGTATCAGAATTTTGAATATTCACAGCAGCTTTGAATGCAATGACAATGTTTCTAATCATTTTTGGAGTCGGTTTATCCAATTGTTCGGTCCATTTTTTAACCAATGCTGTGGTTATTTCAACTTTTGACCCACTTGGTTCAGAAGAAGCTTCATTATCTGAGTCGATGTCACTTGGAACTTCCTTTTCCGCATCTTCGTCGTCTTCATCATCTTCATCATCTTCATCACTTATAGCATCCATGGGATTTACACTTTCAAAATCCAATAAATCAGTGTCGTTATCTTTCAAATACTTGTAAAATTCTGGATCTTTAGCTTCTAAATTTTTTAAATTTTCCTTCATAGCTTCTTCATCTTCCTCCTCCTCTTCTGATGATGAATCTTCTTCTTCTTTCTCTTCAATTTTTTTCTTCTTCTTTTCTTTAGGAACTTCAAACCCGCCTGATAAAAAATCATCTACTGACATGTCTTCGAAAACTTCTTTCGCTTTCCCATCTGGTCTTTTAGGCGCATTGCTTTCTCCAGTTGATGATTTGCTTTTTTTCCTAGATGCTATTTTCTTATTATGTTCTTGAGTTTTCTTACGATGTTCAATAGTATGTTTCAAATGCTTGTTTTGAAACTTCTTTGTTTGTTTTGATGTTTTACCCATGGTTTAATTTGAGAAGAGATGGATTGGAAATTTTTTTTTTTTTTTTGTCTGCACAAATTTTATCTTTCATTTACGAGATGAGGGTAACTATACAAGGTCATCAAATTTTCCATTAAATGCATCCTGGAGCCAATGGAACAATTTGTCATATACAATATTTCCTGCATTATTATATTGAATAGAATGATCACTATCTGGGAAGAAATGAACATCGTAGTTTTCAACAGTATGGCGGTTGAATTGGTCCAATAACCACATCAGATTTTGAATATGTACATTATCATCACCAGTACCATGCATGAGTAAAAATCTTTTTACAGATTTGAAATTGCTGATATCGTTGATTTTAGCATATTTCTCATAATTTGGGTTCACTTCCGGAATATTCATATATCTTTCTGTATAAATGGAATCATAAAATAACCAATTGGTAACTGGTGCAACCGCCATTCCGTATTTGAAAACTTCTCCCTTGTCGTACTCTAACGTTTTCAACGTAGTAAATCCACCATATGACCAACCCCAAAGTGCAACTTTATCTTTATCAATAAGCTTCTTGTTTCGTTCTATATATTCTGAAGTAATCAATTTCAAATCTCTTGGTTCCCAATACCCAATGTTGTTTTTACCAAACGACCTAAATTTCCAACCTTTGCCACTGGTCCCTCGAGGATCAATCACTATAATAATTGAATTCAAATTAGCACTAATGATCAGTAAAAAACCAACATCAAACTGTTTCTTCACTGTTTGAGATCCAGGTCCACCATAAGCGTGGACAAACAATGGGTATTTGTGTTTTTCAGGGTTGAAATTAGGTGGCAATACCTCCATTATATTTAATGAAACTTTTGATATTCCAACGACTATCTCTTTGAATCTCACAGTTGGAAGATTAATTTGCTTCATATCAACAGGTTTGTTTAAAATTGGCTTTTTCAATATAACTTCTTCTATACTATATTCTTTGTAGTCTTCTGACTTGACATGATCATGAATATCGCCCATATTTATCAATCTTTGCCAGGGTTTTTCTGGTCCTTGGTAGATTAGATTCAAGTATTGTCCATTTTCAGAAAATTTTACATCATAATAAGCATCTTTATTAGTGTCAGTGATATTGAGTAGTTTATAATCAGCAAGATCGACACCCAACAAATGTGAATCCATAGAACTTCTGATGGTTGCCAAAAAATAAACAAAATTTTCTTGCTTATCATATATGGCCCTACTTGTAACTTCCCAATCTTTGTTATCAAGCAAAATCTTTGATGGCGACGGCAGATCTGGTGAATCAAATAATGCTAATGTATTTCTGTTGTCAATAACAATATTGTCGATATATTTTCCGTTGTCTACTAACGTGATTGGAATCAATTTTTCAACCCATCCATTATACTCTTCTGTTACGTTAACTGAATTTATGGTAATGACCTCCTTGTTTTCTATTTTGAACAATTTCTTGGCCAATGTCGAGCTTGTTCTGTCGGTTTGTTTTATTAAAAAGTTGACATCGTCAATCCATTCTGCATAGTACACGATTTTATCAACTCCAAGATTACTTTCCGAATCCAGTATAGTTTCAACTTTTTTCTTTTCAACGTCATAAATATGCATCGATACAATTGGATTATTTGTTCCTGGTTTCGGATACCTTATTGAAGTTTTGATTGGGTATTGATTGACTCCTTCATATTTGATTTCATCCAGCTGTTGATATTGTGTACCTATAGTAGTACTTTGCTTTACATAATAATCAAGTTCGACTTCGCTTACTTTGGTATCATTAATTTTTGCAAAAACAAGGTGCTTGCTATTAGGAGACCACCAAAACATTGTACTTTTTCCATTGACTTCTTCTTCGTATATCCAATCTGATTTTCCATTGAAAATAAATGGAGAACCATCTTTTGTGATTTGATTTACTTTGTTATCTGATAAATCCTGAATGAATAAATTGTGTTCAAATCCAAAAATAACATACTTTCCGTCAGGTGAAAAGTCAGCAAAATGTAGTTTATCTAATTCACCATATTTAAACGGGTTCTTTTTTAGTCTTTTGTTCTGTGGTGGTTGAATAGGTATATATGTTACAGTCAATGGATTATACAACCAATACAATGCAAAACTCAGCTGTCGCCATTGTTCCAATTTATCGGTAAGTATTATATGAACTGTGTCTCTCTCATCGATTGCATTCACCGGATTAAATATAAAGTCTTTAATTTCAAAAAAATTGTTTGCATATTCAAATTTTTTACTTAATAAGAGAACTCGTTTAAAATCGGTGTCAATCTGTTGAATACTCATTTGGGTCTGTTCATCTTGTACGTAAAATCCGCCATCCTTGCTATTTTTAGGATATTGTAAAGGATTCAACCATCGCACTTCCTTTTCAAATGTATAATATTTCCCACTTCTCCAGTCCGACATGGTTAGATTTTTAAAGCTAGGATTATACTCATTGAGCGTTATATTCTCCCCATTTAGTTGTACTATATTTGTCTTCCAATTCAAATTAGATATTATAGTGGATGGGTTAACTTGAGAATATAGTATTAAACTTCCAACCCATAAAATTGTGAGTAGTAATCCAAATATACCAAAAATTTTCGAGTTAAATCCTTGTTGTCTATACCTCATCAATATTGTTTGGAACATTGGGTTGTCATTAAAATCTTCTATTGTTTCTCCTTTATTCTTTGAATAGTTTTCCAAATCATCAAATACTCCCGAAAGTTGAGAATCTACTGAGTCTCGAGAGCTTGGTAACAGCCTTGCCGGTGTGGATATCGAATCACTCAGTGATGGTTGTTGTTCGAGAATGGATTGATCTACCATTTCGTACTCCTCATGATGTGATTGTTTCCGTGAGAACATCATTTCTTTCTATATCAATTGCATGAATGATTTCGTAGATTCAAAGTATATTTATATTCTTGGATCTACAAATGTCGTGTTCATTTGAGAAAAAATTTAAAAAATAAAATATTGTTGCCTAATTCAAGCAGTAAAGGATATTCCAAAACCACGCGTTTAAAACATATGAATGGATTGTTACTAATGTTACATCGATAGTTAAAGGATGGAACATGTCTACTCCAGATAGAACATGGCATAAGAGTAAAAATTTTTGTTTACAAGGCGCAGCAAATATTTTTCACGTGACCAACATACGTAAAGCTACATTGAACTTCATATCTACTTCGATTATGATTACTTGTTGTTATTACTTTTC
>JAKTXM010000189.1:0-19284 GCA_030582575.1 Candida buenavistaensis | reverse complement strand
TGCAAGAATGGAATTTACGAGATTGGGATAAACGTGATGAGGAATCGTTAAGTACTGAACCTTTTGAATGGATTAGGGGAGATGTGGATTTTGAATGGATTGCAAGAATTGACGTGAAACAACCAGACTTTATGCATGGGTCTCAATTAATATATGACAGGGATATTGAAGCTCAATTAGAAGCGGTTCGATATTTTGGCGAGTTAGAGAAAACTAACATCACCTATTGTACTGCATTGGTAAGAACATTGATGGATGAAAGGTACTTTTATGGCGTTAGAATTGCAGCAGCCCAAGCACTTGCAGATTGTTCTAATGAGGGGAATAATTTTATTGGTTTGGATTACTTGCTAAAAGCATATACGGAATTGTATTGTTTTACTGATAGTTTTATTCCAAAATCGAATGATTTTGGTGATTTTAGATCTTTTTTGCTACAAAGATCATTTGCAAAAAGATTATGCGGTATTAAAGATAACGATGGGAAAGTTCCGAAAAGACTGCAAGAATTGTTACTTAATTTAGTTAAATTTAATGACAATTCAATGAATAATTTTAGTGATAGTCTATATTTGGGTGAATTGATTACAGCTCTTACGACTAGTGCATTAAGTGGGTGGAGAAAAGATACTACCGATGCTAATGATCAATTGTTTTCTCAGAAAGTATCAGCGGAGCTTATTAGGTTACAAAAATTGGACCATTGGATACCGTCATATCAAAATGTTATTGAAATAATTTGTATTCAACAGATTATACGAATGGCCGTTGCTGGAGCATATAACTTGTCATTTGAAGATTTATTGCTTATGACAATGGATAAATATCCCATGGAAGCAAGAATAGAAGCATTTAAAGGATTATTGGAACTAGGTGGATTGAAGAATAAAAGTGTACTTGAGTATTTTATTAAAGTATGTCTCCTAAATTTAGTACGTCCCTTGTACAGACAAAAGTTGATAAAAGCATTATCTCAGTCAATCTCTTCTGTTGCTATTCATGGAGGGGTATCAACTTTGGATGATCCTGAATTTGCTACAGCAACAAGTGCAAAAATAAATACAAATCCTAATCGTATTATCATTGATGAGGGCCTGCTGGGAAATTCAGCTATGCAATCAAAGCGTGACGATTTGGCTAGAGCAAATATTAAAGGTGCTATTGCTATATTGCGACGTGATTTTGCTGGTGGTAAAGGTTTAAGAAGTATTTTGTGGGAGTTGGTTCATACTTCATTGATTAGTTTAAATGAACGTCGAGAGGTCTTTTTACTTTGTCAATTATTGTATCAAAGGATAGATTCCTACACAGTCAAACTCCCTGTTCCTAGCTTACCAGTTGATGAATATGTGAAAAAGAAGATTGTTGCCAAGATTGTTGGTCAAACAGGAGAAGTGGTGATAAAACGCGAGGGTAGATTCAAAATACAATTGACAAATCGCAAATCCGTAAGCAATCTTATCAAGCCAAAAGCAAAAGACGAAATAGACCACAAATCGTTGAGAATTTCTTTACGATCGTCACATGATATAACCCCAGTATTGGATGAACATCAAGAGCCATTGGTTACTATGGATCCTTTTTTCCCATCAAAAGTGACATTCAAGCTACCAAGCATTAAACTATCCCAATTTAGTAGATCAGTTGAAATCGATGGTACGTTAGTTAAGATTAGATATGGTCGCTTCCTGGTGCCTGAACGGATACACAGATATATTAAGATTGATACCAAAAGGAGAAAAATTGCTGTATCTACAACCCCATTCAAAAAATCAGAAAGCATTTCAAAAACTACAATGGCAGAATCTGAAAACACTACAAATAAAAATCAAGATGATATCAAAATAGCAAATGATCAGTCACTGAAGAATCCTGAAAATAGAATACAAATCACTACAAATGAGCACAAACCTGAAGATGTTCACAAAGAAGCTGAGCCCGAACCAACTCAAGATAAGGCTCAAGTCCAAATTCAACCTAAAGTCGAGGTTCTGGAAAACATACAAGCTCATAACGAAGAGCAAACTGAACACGAAACAATTCAAAACAAAGCAGCCGAGATTATTGAATCGTCAGTCTTGAATAAAAATAAACCGGAGTCACTGGCCAAACAGAATAATGCAACTAATTTAAAAATGGAAAACCACCAGATTCAGAGAAGTGACACCGATGCTGCTAATTAAATTTTCCAAAGATAACTTACAATAACTGAGGAACCAATAGCGCTGCAAACTCACTTTGAATTTGGTACAAAATGAAACAAACGACATCGTCGATCAGATGAAGATAAAATAGCACAAACAAATTTTTTAGACAATTTAATACTTCCCATGTATAATTATATATAGGATAAAAATTAATGTATTATTATATTTTATACTCGCACAAAATAGACAGCCTAAAAGCCAACCTATAATTAACTATCATCAGTGTAAATAACGTACAGTACAGTATCTTCAGAATTAATTCAAACCACAAGGTATATAAATTTTAATACTAAGCCGCACATAATAATTCAATTTAATCCCACAGTAAATCATCAAACTAATTAGTGCACGTATTTAGTATGAACCTTATAGGTCATCTAATTTGAATTAATTATGATTACGTGGTATCAATAATATTCATCCCCTTAGATGCAAAATTAATTTACCTTTCGTATGAATAGAAATATTGTGCAAAAACTTAAAAGTTTCCTGAAGTTCAATTACAAAATTGTTTCAACTCAAGAAGCCACGAAATACCCAAACTTAACTAGCACTTCCTACTAAACCAAAATAAATCCTGTCACATATCAAACATATTATAAATGTTATAGTAAACTGTATAATAGGTTTAATTGACTGATTAAAATTAAGTATCTAATTAATTATTTTGAATACCGATTTAATGCTAGTAAATTTAATATAAATATCTCAATTCTTTTTCGACTTCAAAAAACAATACCCAATCCATACAAATCGCAAAGATGATGCATCTATTAAAATGCATTATCTACTAGCATCAATCACAATCTCCACGCAACATACCTCATAAAATTGTGGTATCAAAATATGTCATACACTATAATGACTCCACACTCATTTAACAAATCAACAAACAACTTATTTCACAAATATGATTTACACTACTTTTCTATAACGAAATTGACGTAACTGAATACTCTGCACCACAATTTTCCTATATTATACTATTCACCTAACTCATTCTAAAACGTTAACATTAATGAGAAACTTATCTAAAGGCATAAATCACTATACATTCAAACTTTATAAATTCAATTTTATGAGCACAACCCTCCCTGCAAACTATTTCTAACAAACAATATAACAATAGAAAAGCATGAGAGATAACCTTTCCTCTATATTATTATCTTAATACACAATTTCGCAAGAATATTTAAAACACCAATAACTGCCACAATTACGACCACATATACAAAAATAAGAATCTCACCAGTATCAGGTAACAATACAAATAACAAAAGAATAATATAAACACAACATCTCTACCTCTAAATATTAATTGAAATCCAAGATAACAAAATCAAGTATACTTTAGCAAAACTGCTTTATATCCCATGCCCAGGCTGTAGTAACTATAATTTACACAACTTAGAAATTGTTTAAATAAAATATCTAGAGTAGAAACCAATTTAAAACCACGAAAGCATCTACAAAGAATTAGCTCTCATTACAACAAGTTTAAACCAAAAATACTGCCCATAAATATTAAAGCATAAAAAAAACAGGGAAATAAGATAGTTGTACAATTTACAAAAAAAAGGCTAAACTTGGTGCACTCCTAACAAATTCAAACACTGAATAAAAAATGACGGAAAACTGTTTCAACTAAAACGACAAAATATAAATTAAATCAAAAAAATTAAGCATAACAACACCTTCCCACAACATCAATTTTTTATTTATGAGCTTTTTAATCACTTTTCAATTTAGTATAGACAACTTATATTCAATAGAAGTATTTATTTTACAAAATGTTACTGTTGATAAAGCTTATGACGCAATACCTATTGGACTAGTTAAATATGTAGTTCATTATACATAAAGATCAAGATCTGGTAATTTTTTACTTCAAAGTCTGGAATTATAATACTCTACACATAGCGTTGTTTCGGATATCATGTGTTTATATTTTTAACGAATTGGATTTCGCTCATATAACAAAGAATATTTATATGTTACTATGAATATCCACTTAGTAGCGATATATTTGTAATTGCGCAGACACGGTAGTTATAATTGAATTTCGAGTACTTGAACTTTGGCCTTTTGATTCTATTATGCTGAAATCATTTTTTATAATGAAAAATAAAAGTTTCAGTCTCTCAATGAATATTATGGAACAATCGTGGTTTTATTGTTGTAATCAGTATCCAAAAATTGGTGAAGCAGGTTACTATTGAAATTGTGATCAACAAGTCACATTACCTACGTATTTAGTGCTTAACATTATTTTTTATACATTTGATATTGTCAACAATTATACTATTTACCAATGTCACGAAATCCAAATTATATCATAGTTTGTTCTAAGAAGACTTAGATGCCTACTGATAAGTAGTAGATAAGCCTGGTAGGGAATATGAATGTAATTGTTAAAACAAAACTGTAATAGTAGGTAACTATAGAGTTTAGACATGAGAAATGGTGTGTGGTTTACCAACATTAATGTCTAGGGTATAATTGAAGCAATATGGGGAGATTACATAGTGAATTTTATTTGTGACTTTTTCTCAGATATAGGATTGTTTTTAAGTTTTTCTTTGAAAAGGGTAATTTCGTGAGTTCAGTAGGTGGTAAAAGATTCTATTTCATTGTTCAAGGTATTTAAATTGTAGGTATTTGTGATAAGGATTATTAGAGTTTATTTGATGTTATTTTAGTTTAAAATAGGAAATTTAAACTTAATCCAAAAATGAAATATTGCAAAAGTCCCTTTTTGCAAAGCTCTAATTGCAATGTCGGCTTCTATCAGTCTATGTTCATTCTAAGAATGTGGTTTTTATGGGGAAAGATTTGATACGTATTCATGGTTGGGTGGTATTATTGAGCAGATTATAGATGTTATGTTGTCAGTATTCTCTATGTCAATACAAAGCTTGGTATGTTAGAAACAAGAAACGTATTATCATGAATCCCGGTTGTGTCGCTCCGTCAATTCCCTATTTAACATAGTTTATGTAAAGTGGTATGTTCTTTTTATTTAATAATAGAGTATTTTAGTCAATTCTGTAACAGAAGATCTAGCATCTACTTGCTTTGTTGCTATTTGACATCTTTCAAGTTTAGTTGAAAACTATGTTTTAAGGCACAATGTAGTCTGCGAATTATTTATTGTATTTTTTCGAGCTGTTTGCACTAAGTACCTGGTTGTAGTATAATAAAGCTTCAAAATTTATGGTTAATAGATCAGCTCAAGTAAGGCTTGATAGAACAATAATTGTAATATCATATGTGCCGGTGGATATATGGAGTAGTACCGTTTTCATTTTAATATTGGATAATATTATCATTGATATTGTGCTGCGTGAATGCTCAAATATTGCTTGTTTAATGATCTTGTTCATGTAAATGTTTCCATGGATTTCCACCAGATTTTTATTTCCTCCAGTATTGCAACAGTCAATTTCGCAAATCTATCAGGTCGAGTCTCATTTCTAAAGTTAGTGTAGTAGTTGGCTCCGCATTGCCGTGTTATCTGGTTAATTTTATCCTAACTTTTATTAAGAAATCTGCTGCCAAAAATGTAAGAAAATGTCTCTGTCGAAGTTAAGTTTTATTGTCAGATCGTGTTATAGTTTGGTGAGTGCTACAAGAAGTTCATAAAAATAGACTCCCCTAAACAGTGTTTTAAATTTTTATTCATAGCATGTGACCATGATTAATTCGAACTAGATGACCTATAAAATTCGTGCCAAATTTGGGCACTGATTAGTTTGAATAAAACTGATCACTGAATTTGAACATTTGCTGTAGGATTAATTTGTATTATTATGTGCGCCTTAGCATTAAAATTTATTGCCTGTTGGTTTGAATTAATTTTGAAAACACTGTATCATACCATTGGATGGTTTGTGTGTTTTTCAAGAAGTAAAAGTCTAGCTTGTTGTAGTTGTTTAAAATCATGATAAATTCCGTTATTATTGCGCGGAATTTGGTTGCTAATTTTTTAAAAAAACTACGTTACTACATAGAATAACCTCGGCATGACTATAGTTTGAAGACATGGTTGGCTACTAACTCCTCTTCATGGCAATTTTGTCCATTGTAGATTCTGATCTAATATTCTGAACTTGTAAAATATAATCGAGTTATGGTTTGGATTAAGTGTGAGAAATATATGATGATAAATGTGCCTCATAAAATGTGCAGCTTTGGAATTATTGACGAAGTACACACGTAATACGTATTTTGCCGTTAATTTAGGGAATTCTATATTTTCTGATATTGATGTACTATGACAATGGAAGTTTCTCCTCGGTCATACTAATGTTGCACTGTGTAACTGACGATGTCTATAGTTTCTGTTCTCGTTAGCGTCATGAGAATCCAAGTTCCGTTTTAATATACTTCTGACAAAAAATAACGGCAACCTATTTAGTGAACTTTAGCCCTCCACAATAATTAAATCACAATCTTTTTTTTCCGACTCGGGTATAATATCCATTTCTATCAGCACTGTTTTATAGAGTCCTAATATTCTACTAATAGCCGCCGACAGTTAGCATGGGTTTACAGCGACCGTGCCTAATTCTACAAAAAATTTATGATTAAAAATGGCTTCATAACCTAAGTTACCACAATACTTAACCCAAATGTTATGTCAATTGAACTTCATATAAATGAACTTGTTATTTGCAACAAACTTTGAGATGTAGTTAATAACCCATTATTCCCAGTCAATATCTCATAGAAGTTAATAAAAATCAGCCAAAAAAAATAATTAAAAATCTATAAACCAGATAAAATTTGAAGTGAAATTGATTGGTGCGTCTTGATGCCATGTGAAAAACTAATATCGTTCAATGTATGAAGCATTGGCATGTTAATTTGTAAATGCGTCTAATACCTGTCAAAAAAATTAATTAGATCTTGTGTAAACGCTACTCACAATGTGCAGGTACAACTTTACTGACTACTTAACGCAACTGATAACTTCAAAGCAACTATTAACTTCCAACTATCATGGAAAAATTATTATTAAGGCTAAGCAATGTTAAAACTAAACACCTTTATCTCACAGCCAGTCTCTTAAAATGGAATGAAATCAAACAAACTTTAACTCTCTCCTGGATTAAGGGTTTATCACTTTGTTGCCCCCTTTTTTTTTGTTGGAAATTCTAATATAAAAATTTTTTCTTTCTTTTTAATCTCAATATTGCCAGCACAGAAACAAACAGATCTCATGGTTGCATTCTTACTAGTGATAACTATATTCTTCAAAGTTTTTGTTTTTAAGCGGAGCTTATAAACCCCCTAAACCCTCTCTTCCCCACTTCACAGTTGGGCTAGGTTTAAACTTTTTGAATAAAGTACACATATACTACACACCCGCCTGTACACGACTTTTTTTACAGTAATTTTCTCCCCCAGTCATTGTTTTTTCATTACTCTTTTTTTGTTTGCTTGCTATGTATTCTAGTTTGATCTATATTAATCTTGCGACCGTATGACCTCTCCCTCACTAGCATGAAGAAGTAGTTCAATTAAAAGGAACTTTTATAATCATAGAATTTGGATTTCCTGTATATGAAAGATTTATTGAGCACACTTGCACTACCTTTCCTTTAAAAGAAAAAAAATAAAAAGAAAAAAAATAGAAGAAATACTTTTTGAATTAAATCTCACATTTTATCAAACACTTTTATTTCGGTCAATCAACAACAAATAATTTTTTTTTTTAAAAAAAATAAAATAAAATTTACATATTCACGTTTAAAGATTTACTATTGTTTTAGTCTGTTGTTTCAAGCATTATAGAATTTATCGTAAATTATTGGTCTCCTCTCCCCCTACAGAGCATTAGAGTAAGGAACTTTATTCAAAACAATAACAAGACAAGACAATAGATATATCTTATCAATCATGAATCAGAAACCTATAGTGTTGGAAAATGATCCATCAATATCGAATGCCCCTAATACAACCAAACAGGTATTGAATTCATTGATTTTAGATTTCTTAATCAAGCATCAATTTCAAGAAACAGCTAAAGCCTTCTCAAGAGAGAGCCCAAATTTACCTCCTATTTCTTCTTCAATGGATTGTCCTCAAGGATTTTTATTAGAATGGTGGCAAGTATTTTTTGATTTGTTTAAAGTGAAATATGGTGATTCTAATGCAAACAAAGTAAACCAACTTTACTACGAGTATTTCAAGATCCAACAAAATCAAAGACATCATGCACAACAACAACATTTTCAAATGGCTTCTATGCCTCTTGGCCAGCTGCAGCCTCTTCAACAACAGAGACAGCAAGGACATCTTCAACCTTCCCAACAAGTACCAGGACAACAGCAACCTCAACAATTACAGCCTCCACCTCCATCACAGACAGGTGGTACACAACCACACCAAGTTCCACCATCCCATCAAGGACAGGCACCAGGACAAACACCTCAACCACCTGGTTCTGCAACCGCTGCAAATTTCCCAATGAATTTACCTCAAAATCATCTTCCACCACAACAGCAACAGCAAATGTTTCTTGTTAATCAACAGTTTTCTCAAATGCCAAATGGACAACCACAACCTACCATTGAGCAACAACAGAGAATGGCTATGTTGATGAAACAACAAGCGATGGCAGCTCAAAGACAGCAGCAAATTCCAATGAATGGAATGGACCCTCAACAGCAACAGCAAATGATGAATGCGGCCGCTGCTAATGGTGGTGTACCAGCCAACTTGAATTTACAACAACAACTATTTTTGCAACAACAAGCTGCCCAGCAACACGCCCAACAGCCCAAAAATAATTTTCAACAGCAAGCTCAAAACCAAATGAACAATTTACGTCAACAAGCCGCCATGGCTGCACAACAGCAACAAGTTCATTTGCAAAATAACATACCCTATGGTGCAGACTCTTCTCTGAAAAACAATTCACCAGTAGGCACAAGATCAAATCAACAGCCTACTCCTCAACTAAATTCTGCCCCGCCACCACAAGCAGCTCAACCAGCACCAGCACCAGGGCCTCCATCATCATCATCGGCATCACAACTTCAACAGGGCCAGAACTTTCTACAACAAACAATGAACTCCCAGGGTATGTCTCCTCATATGAATAAAGCGGCTGGTCCTCAAGGGAAAAACAATGGTCCTGTTACTAATGGTAATAGTAATAATAATATAAATAGTGGAAGGAATAATAATGCATTAAAAGATTATCAAAATCAATTGATGTTACTAGAAAGACAAAATAAAGAGAGATTAGAATTTGCTAGAAATACTGGTGGGTCTGATCCTAATTTGATGAACCAGGGAATGCTACTTCCTGGCCAGAATCAACAACCACAATTACAACAACTTCCACCTAACCAACAACAACCTACTCCAGCTACATTTCATGCACCACCACCACCACCACCGCAAGCACAATCTTTACAGCCTCCGGCGGGCCTGTTCAATCAGAAACCCTCGCCTGTTCCATCTAACAATTCACCTGCATTGACCAATAAGCCATCTCCTGCGATGTCCAACAAAAAGGCTAAAAAGGAACCTGGAGCCAATAAGAAAACTAAAAAAGCTAACAATGGCCAAACCACACCAACTATTTCACAACCTCCTAGTGCTGGCACTGAGCAACCATCTCAACAAATCCAATCATCAAGTGACACCATGCGTTCTGCTCAAGATAAATTGACAGCGCGCCCAGGGACAAATACGTCTATTAAACATGAATTCCAACCTTTGACTCCAGGTTCAGAGCCAACTAATGATACTTCAAAGAAGAAACGTAAACAACCAGGCAAGTCGAACGAATCACCAAAGAAACAATCTAAATCCACAACCTTAGATTCCGTGATTAAAGAGGATGAAAATGAACGAGTCACAAGAAAGGAAGAGACCCATGAAGATTTGGATTTGAATCCACCTCCGGCACCTACTCAGGCAGGAATTAGTGGTCCCTTTGCTGATGATCCCTTTGAAGTTAGTTTATTAGATCCCTTGGCTCATCATGCAAATGGTGCAAACCATCAGAATAGTGGAAGTACTAGCACTAACGGCGGATTTGATGCAAACCCTGCATTTGAAATTAATTTCAATATGGACGGTCTTGAAGACTATTGGAATACTGGCAATGGTACTGGCGGCGACCTCAATGGGTCAACAGGTGATGATAATTTTATTGGAATGAATTGGGCAGCCGATCCTATAGAGAATGGTGATTAAGAGGTTCCTTTATTTAAAAAACCAAAAAAAAAAAAAAAAATAAAAATAAAAATAAAATAAAATACAATAGAAAGTCGTTGTTTATCCAGTTCTTCAAATATTTCTTATTACTATTAATTTTTATCTATATATTTATATATGTGAGATTTCTGTCATAATATTGTACATCATTCGTCCTTCTTAATATCTTTCTGTGGTGTAGGAAACCAATTATCAAAATTCCACCAGGTCGCAGCTACTACTCCACTTAAGATAAAAACTAGTATTGCAGAACTCGAGACAGTACTAGGATAAACGTTCCAACACCACTCATGTATAAACCAAATCGGTATACCTAGGTACATTGGAAAATTCAAGTACAATAACCCAGGTAAAGACCATGCATACCATGACAAGAATTGATAATGTAACGATCTTGCAAACAAGACCCCTGTCAAGTTAGTAGTTGCCATAATGACAAATATCAATTGTGGGCCAATTCGTGGATCGTTCAATAAATTCGCAGTTGAAGTTGATTCAATTTTGATTGCATCCTTGACTAACTGTGGTATAGACTTGTTTATGATTCTTCTATTTAAGAATCTTGTAAATATAAAAATCAATAATGTAGAAATATGCAAAATTAATAATAATTTATGGAATTGGTCAGATTCAAAAACTGATGCGTCTATAAATCTCCAATTAACTGTCCACTTGTACAAAAACTTTCTGCTAAAATCAAATGCATTGGATAAATAATCCCAACGGATATCACTTGCAGTCTCGTCATAATCAAATGGCAATAAAAACTGCCAGCCCATAACTAACTGTATGAGAGGTATAACTGACAAACAAGTAATAAACTTTATTATGTTCTCATCCAACAAAAAGTAACAAATTATAGCAAAACCAGGAAAATACAATAAAGCATTCATTTTGATAGATATGGCAATACTGTATAAATCATTCGCCACAAAAACCAACAAGAAACACAACAATTTACTCTGCTTATTAAGCTGGCTGGCATATTGTAAGATCAAAACAACTCCCAACATCATTAGTGTGGTCCAGCAGTCATTAAACATTCTCAATACGTAGATTGACACCAACCTCTTGCTCAATAAAAATAAATAAATTGGCCAAGGTTGCATATTCACAATTGATACGTAAATAAAGCAGGTTAATACCACACTTGCAGTAAACAAGTAACTGAAAATATACTGTGCTTCTGTTAAATCGCCTCCAACTAACCACTCAATGAATTGGTAGATAGATACAAACCCACCTGGATATACAATTGGTCCTGAATCTCCAAAAATTTCACTATACTTCAATTTTCCTGCGTTTACCAATGATATCTGCTGCATATAGGTTGTGAAATCTATCTCCGTGTATGGCACCTTTTGAATGACAATCTTGGTTAGGATTGATGCAAAGCAGACTATCATGGGGTATACTATAATTGTAAAATCTGGACTTATTACAAGTGCAATAAGTCCATTATATATATCCAACAATACATTTTTCAATGTAAATTCAGGTTTGGTTGTTGTTGTTGTTGTTGTTGGTGCCATTTGAACTGGCTCTGGTTAGTAAGGGTTGGGTAAGGGTTGGAATAATTTTTTTTTTTTTTTTCAATTTTAGTGTGCCTCTCTGTGTCGTGTATTTCGGGTAAATATTGAAAGCAAAGTGTGCCATAAAAAAACCAATCCCGTACAATCCTAATCTCTTTGGAAAGAACAAGATATATATAGCCCCTACCTACATTCAGTATAAACAATTACTTTTCTATAGAAAAAAAAAACTTCTTCTTCTTATTATCATTGTGGATTCATGTCGTTTAAGAATCAATTAAACTTTAACATTTCGAAGGCAACGCCAACGACATCAACCAGTAATACCACAAGTAACGGTGCTTCCTTACTGCATGATGACACCCAATCAATAAAACCACCACCATTTTTACTGAATATATCTTTGAAAAGTAATGCCGTCAACACCACCGATACGACGACAAGCACACCACCAAGCACATCAACTCCAAAGTTGTCAACTAATTCTGCAATGCCTGGCATATTATCAATTAATAGTAAGCAATCTAATAACAAGGCAACATCGAACTCTGCCGAGTCTTCAAAGACTGATTTGATTGGATTATTTGATAAATTTGACATTAATAAAGAACAGCCAAAAGAGCCTGTTGAAAATGGAGCAGATACTGAAGATATATCTCACGAGGACAAGTTGGAAAAGATGGGTCTGGAAGATGGAGATGATAGGGAATCGCAGAAAGAATATTTTGCTGAAAAGGATATTTCTGGAGAATCACCTGTCAATCAAACAGAAGAAAGAAGTAATGGAACTGCATCAATTGCTGCACTAATGACTGTTCAACCATATCATCCACCAGAAGAAACAAGTACTGCAGAGGTGACAAAGAAAGATATAAGCAATGATGATCTAATTGATTTAGATGATAAGAGTGCCAAAAAGGAGGATACAAAAGCAAATATAACTGATCTTACGGGAGTAGATGATGAACAAGGTGCTGTGGAAGAAATCAGATTGAAGACAGTGGAATCAAACCTGGCACATGATGAGGAACATTCAAGTAAAGCTATAAAACACAGATTTCAAATAAATGATTCATCTGAGCAAAACAAACAATCTCACAAACCATTTGATTTTCAAAATTTTTTGATGCATTTACGCAAAAAATCAGCCGACCCTATTGTTAGATATATACGATCATTTTTAAGTTCATTTACTAGACAGGGGCATACATTTACAGCTGTTCAAAGAATCAAAATTATTCTGGACTTTAAAATTTTTATGAACGACAAGTTTTCAACTTATGAACCATTTGCATCTATGGACCAAGTTGATTTGGAAAACTCAAGAGAAGGCTTAGAAAAGCTTATCATGAATCGGTTACATGACTTATGCTTTCCTCCTGAAGTTGTTAAGCAGAACCTGACACATATACCTAATGTATACACTTTGGATCTACAGAAGGATGAGCAATTTGCTGTGCAATTGGAAAAGTTTTCATGGATAAATGGAAATCATTTGGATATAGATATGCATGATTTGACGAGTACAAATGCGAAACAGGGTCAAACTTTTTTTGATTATGCAATAACCGAATTAAATAAAATTAATAATTATAGAGCTCCAAGAGACAAGATTATTTGCATTTTGAATGCTTGCAAAATTATTTTCAGTTACTTGAAACTCAGTAAACAAGAAACAAATGCCGATGCATTTATTCCAATATTGATTTTAGTGATATTTAAAGCTAAAACGGACCATCTCATAAGTAATATCCATTATATTGAAAATTTCCGAGGTCAAGAGTGGCTCTTGCATGGTGAAACGAGTTACTACCTTTCATCTATTCAAGGTGCAGTAGGTTTTATTGAGAACCTAAGTGCTTCAGATTTGACAATCTCGCAGAAGGAATTTGATGCTCATATAGAGGCATGGGAAGCCCAGAGAAAGTTAAAAGACACGAAATTGGTTCAACCTATTCCAACCACCCCAACTAGAAATGTACCTGATCTTAAACCAGATATTTCTACTACTCCAAGTGGCTTGTCTCCATCAAATGTGTTGCTTTCAAGTGCTGAAATGTTTACTAAATCAATATCAAATTTTTTATCACCTCTGCCCCATCTTTCAGAATCAGAGCCTGAGGAGTTTCAACCGCCACCAAACCCACCACCACGACCTCAAGAAGAGGACCCGTCCGTTCAATACCAACCGTTGCCACCGAGAGAAGAGGAGATAAATTCTGCGCAAATGAAACATGCTTATGATACATTGATTGAAATATTCCCTTCATTGGATACTAATATTTTGAAAGATGTGATATTTATTAATCGAGGTAATGTTGATACATGCATTGATGCTTGTTTGCAATTAGTTGATAGTTAGAAAGAGTGAAAATGTTAATAGTTTAATTGACGTAATTTATTTATCATGAGCCATGATTAATATTTTCTCAGTGTCTAATCCATTTGTGGGAGTCAACTCTCGGTTCTGGACCACTCCATCGTTGTCATGAGACAAAACCAACTTTCCCCGCTCCCCCAACGAGCCGGTCTGTCTATTTGAACCCATTAAAAGTAAGTAATATATTTGTGAAGTAGGTGTGATGTGTGTGTTTGGTAGCGCTGTTTGGTTCTAAGAAACCATACTCATCAGTATTATTAAAAACTACAAACTCTATAAATATAAATGAGCGTCTAAGCATCTGTTAAGTCAATGCTTGAGTCATTGGGTCCACTACTTGAAGTCTCTGTTGATCGTTGACTAAATGAAGCTCTTGGTGTTGCATTGTATGGTACATTTGACTCCAAATCCAGTGTTTTGGATTTATTAGATAAAGCTCTTTTCAATCTAGTTCCAAAATATTCTGCTCCATCTTGAAAATCGTCTTCAGATGCAATTTTTGGTATATTTGATTCACCTGCAATTGTTCTTTCTCGTTGCAAAGGCTCTCCCATACCATAAACAGGAAAAACGTTTTTAGGAGATCTTCTCACTGAACGAAGGGATGTAAAACTATCTTTTGTTAGCGTTCTTCTCGGTCGTAAGTTTGATTTGAATTCATCATATAATGGTGTGACATTTAAATTTTCTGCATCTTGTGGCTCCTCTGAGTTTTCACTCTCATCGTAGTCTTTGTTTTCAACAACATCTTCGTCAAATCTAGCTTTCCTTTGACGTACGACTCTTGAATCTTGATTCAATTCCGGTTGTTCGTCCCTTAATTCATATTGTGGCAAGTTCAAATTCGCTCTGTCTCTTTCGATGACATGGATATGCAAATACCAAGTAATGACAACCCCAAAAAAGGTTCCTCCAACGATATTTCCCAAAGCAACTGCTAAAAAGACTTTCCATGCAATTTCTCTCAAGGATATAGGTGCATGGTTTATCAAACCCATAATTAGCATGTACATATCCGCTACCAGGTGTGAGAACCCCACTGAAACAAATGTAAATATAGGTAATACCAACATAAGAAACTTGACATGCAATGGTTTTGCCATTAACTGTAGAAATATTGCAAGACAAACATAAAAATTACCTGCAATTCCCTTAATAAAGTTTTGTATAAATGTGGGTTCGCTTTTTTCAACAGCGATTGCTACTGTTCCAGCTATCATCAGCGGGGATTGTGTGACATGTGAATAGTAACAAATGATATAACAAACAAATATGTTTCCAACAAGGTTGAACCACCAACTGACAATCCAGCTGATAAGTAAGTCAAATATGGAAACTGCTCCTCGGCAAATACCAGTACTAAAAAATAATATATTTGAATTGAATAAATCAACTCCTAGAATGACAACATAAAAAAGGCCAATTGGATAACATATACCCTGTAGTAGATATATTACCCCTGGACTTGTTTTAAACACTTCTGCTAACTCTGATCGTATCATGACATGAAGCATCCCTCCTGTAGCAAAAAACATGCCTCCCATTATTGAGTTTATTATCAATACGTCAATTCTCAAACGGGCTTTCTTCATTGCTGTGGCAACCACTGCTAATGCTGCCTCGTATGTCGTTAGATATGAGTTGTCATCCATAGTAGTGGTGAGCCCTTGAGTCGTTTTTAGAAGTGGTACTACATTATTTTTTTTTTTTTTTTTTGTCTGATGTCATTTTCCCAGACCAAAGATTTTTTCTGGCGGTTATACTTGTTCTTTCGCATAAATTACGGATCTTTACGCCTAATTCGGGTTAGTTGTTATCTATATTATTTGATGTCAGGAGATAAACAAAATCTGAAAAAAATGAGCGCCGGAGCTAATAGCATCGGTTCGCTACGTTGTTTAGTTATTTCAGTTATTTGTTGAAATAAGCAATTGCTTAGCTCGATGCAAGGCTCTGCTTGAGCACACTGCGTATGTATTAAGTAAATAAAATAGAATTAAAATAACTCACCTAGATAATCAAGTCAAATCTCCTAGAATAAAGTTTGCAAAAAAATAATACTTCAAAATTTGAAGTCTTAATGAAACAATGGACGAGATGAGAGTCGAACTCATGACCTTCTGCTTGCAAGGCAGACGCGCTACCAACTACGCCACACGCCCTTTTGTTGAAAAATAATTTTTTTGCTTTTATTGCTGCTGAGCTCTTACATCATAAGATATAGGCATAAACATTTTTGATACTTATATTCTAGAACATTATAAGCACAATATCCACAATCAAACCACATTGAAATCATATCATAGCATTTGGAATTACATTTTCCAAGAAATACTTATCCATTGCATTTGGTTTCTTGATGAAGAGTAGGTGTCGTACTTGATTGTGAGAAACATTTCCACTGAGATGCTATGGAAATTACTAATGAAAAACATTTACAACTTTCATAATTTTTCCGATAACTATCAAAATTGCAAAGGCATTTAAACTAGTTTTCGATTGTGCCATTGGGATGTGAATTATCTATCTGTTGCTTCATTGATGAGTAACATGGTGCACTACATGTTCTTTTGGTGTTTTCTTAATTGGATGTGTAGCTATAATGGGAATATGATTCGCAATTTATCTTACGTTATGGTGTCTCTAATGGAAAAGTATGATTTTAATAAATCAAGTTGAGATAATTAACACTTAAACAGAGGTGCGAAACATTGTTTATGTAAACAATTGTTGATTATAAATATACATAACCCAAGTATTGCTACTTTTAAATAATGGTACTACCGAAATAAGTTTACTAAAAGATTATAGATTTGTTTGTTTTATGTATATTCTGTAAATACTTTGTATCAATTTTTTACTCAGAATTTAGATCAAAAATTTATTTACAAAATAAATTCTACTTAATAATCAATAAAACAAGAGCCCACTTACTTTTTAACTATTAAAAAATTACTATAGTCATTTATAATTATAATTATTCTTATGAATATGGATAATTGATTTGAATTACCAATAGTCGTGCGAACTTAACCAAATTTTTGGTGGGTTTATGAGCCCTCTTCCTTGAATGTTTTCTATTTTGTAATTGATAGATATGTCTCCAATTTTACAAAAGAAAAGAAGATCAAGAAATGGATGTTTAAGTTGCAAACAATTAAGAATAAAAGTATGTATCCCTTGAGCTTGATTTTCAATTAATTACTAACACTGAATAGTGCAATGAAGCAAAACCAATTTGTGAATACTGTCGATATACTAAACGAAAATGCCAATATTCTACTCCCAAACCAACTAAAAGAGGTCCCAAGAAATCTAAGAATAAAATTGAACAAGTAGGATCTTCTAGCTCACTTCCAGGGCAACATTATCTTATCTCTCCATCGGGACTGTTATATTCTTCAGAATCAGTTATCGCCGACGAGGAGCCATACGAGTATGACGAATTATCGCGAGATTTGGTTTTAACTTGTTCCACTAGGATGTTGGGTATATCGAGATTTGAATTGCGGTTATTGCAATTTTTTGATCAGGAATGCATTAACGTATTCTCATTTGGAGTAAAGAAAGGAATACATGATACTTGGAAGTATAAAGTTCCTTATCTATTTTTGGAAAGTGAATTAGTAAGAAAGTGTTTATTTGCCTTTTCAGCCATGTCTCTTATGGCATGTATAGATTTAGGATGGGCCCAAATAGATGACGCAAAAGACGATGAAAGATCATTCCAAACTATGTATAATACAAACTTGTTGGATTCTAATAATTATTTTGAAAAAACAACTGAATATTTCATGGATAGTATAAAACAAAAGCAACAAATTATTGCTTCTACAAATGGTCATGATATACAAGATCCAAAGATTGCAAAGGAAATGTTAGTTTCAAGCGTGTTAATTTTTTCATACTTGGGAGTACATCCTCATAAATTGGCGCCATTGATTGATTTTACTAAAGAAACATCCGATTTAATTCAGATCAGTAAGGGAATACGACATTCAATAATACATTGTGTGCCAATCATATTGAAAACTGAACTTAGTGGATTGTTATTTGATCGAGAAGATACAGATTTAAACAATACTGAATTTGAGCAATTTGATTATCCAGTAATTGCTACACTTAAGGAGGATATAGAAACTACCGTTTCAGACGAGTCATCAATTTTGGTGGAAGCAATTGATAGACTTAAAACAAGTATTACCAAAGTATCATGCCAGAATTTCCCTGTTCCTCTTTTTAGATACTTGATGTTGTTACAAGATGAGTTTAGGGATCTTCTTTATCAGAAGCATCCACTTGCATTAAGAATATTGTACGTTTACGTCGCATTAAATTCAATTGCAAATTTTCATTACTATGATAAGCACAACGTATGGAGAGATTTCATGATTTGGTATAAAGATTACAACATTGAAAAACACGGTGGATTAATAAGCAAAATGGACGAATATTTATACTTTTTGGTGATTGACAAGCATTTTCTCTGGAAAGATTTTGCAACTTTCCATAAATTCGATCCAGAAGTGGAATTCAATAAAATCAATTGATGTGAGTGTTTTTTTATTTATTTCTTTTATAGATTAATAAATTTTAATAATTATGACTATACAGGATCTACATGTACTCTACAATTCATCCTTTTTAATTGTTCTTGTGACCTTTCTTGTAACCGTCTTTCTTGACCTGATTTTTGGTGATCGAGTAATTACTGGACGAGTTAATTCCGAGGAGGTAACAGATGGAGTTTCAACAGATGGAGTTTCAACAGATGGAGTTTCAACAGATGGAGTTTCAACAGATGGAGTTTCAACAGATGGAGTTTCAACAGATGGAGTTTCAACAGATGGAGTTTCAACAGATGGAGTTTCAACAGATGGAGTTTCAACAGATGGAGTTTCAACAGATGGAGTTTCAACAGATGGAGTTT
>JAKTXM010000188.1:0-19471 GCA_030582575.1 Candida buenavistaensis | reverse complement strand
ATTCATTGATCCAGTATTTGGATCAGTAACATAACTAACTTGTTGCATATCCATAATTGATTCTTCACTATTAATACCATCAATTACAACAAAAACCATCATAATTTTTTCTTCTCTTGCTTTTCTAACCATTCTTAATATAGTTTCATGGTCTTCACAAACACCATCAGATAAAATAATTTGTAATTGCCATAAATCACTTTGACTGATTGCTTTGGCATCTTCAAAAATTTTTAATGATTGATTACATAACATTTTCATATCTGTTCTAGTTTGTTGAAAATCAAACCATTGGAATATTTTAGCTCCAGTTTCTTGAGAATTAAAAGGTCTATCAAATGGATGTACAACTTTAACATCTTCACCAAATCTAACAATAGATAAACCACCACTTTCTAATTGGCTTAAAGCTTTTGATACTAATGAAATACTATGGAATGCCAATTCAGTTGATTTACTTTCACTCATTGATTTAGAATCATCTACAGCAATCATTATTTGATATTGTCTCTTGGATGGTTTAGTTCTTCTTAACCAGATTTTATCCTTCTTGAAATCAGATGCAATGTAAGGAATAATCCTCTTCATATTTAATCTCTTACCAGTCTTGTAATCACCTCTTAATTTGGTTGCTAAAGTTGGTTCTAAAATTAATCTCAATTGTTCACATAATCCAGATGCTAGCTCTTGTGTTGCTAATTCACTATTTTTCCATAATTCACGAGCTTCTTCTAATGAAATAGGCGGTAAATTACTATCATCAAATCCAGTATTATCAATTTCTTCCATTTCAATATCACTATCGTCATCTTCTTCATCAATTTGATTTGAAATCATCATTTCGTCATCATCTTTGGTAATTCTTCTTTCACCAATAAATGCACTTTTAGTTTGACCTTCAAAATCAGCATCTGGATTTTCATCTTTAACTTCAGGTAATTCCGAATCATCATCTTTTGCATCTTCTTCTTCTTTAGATTCTTCTTTAATTTCATGTTCCTCCTCTTCAATATCATCAATGGCTTTGTCTTCATCTATAGATTGAACTTGATCTTTATTATCAGCGGCACCCAAAGCTTGTGTATCAAAATCAGCATTCTCGCCATCAACATGTTGGAACTCATCAGGTCTTGTGTTTGCTGATTCGTCTAACTTTTCTTCTTTCTCTTCCTGTTTCACATCCAAAATTTCTTGTCTGCGACGATGGAATTCTTTTAATGAATCTCCCAATTGTTTCAATGATTCATTTGCCTTTTCACGAGCATCATCTTGCGCTGAATTCTCTTCATTTTTGCTTTGTTCTTGTTGCTGTTCTAAAGAAGCAGTACCAGCAGCACCAACATCTTCATTTTCTTCCATGACTTGATTATCAGAACCTTCACCCTTTTCACCAGCTTCTTGTTTGACAGCAGAATCCATATCAACATCATCTGTTTCAAAATCATTTGCACCTTCAACACCTTCAGTAGATTGTTCTTCTTCATCATTTTCATTTCCACCTTCTTCTTTCTTGTTATCTTCTCCAACTGTTTCTTCATCTGATTCCATTGCATCTTCATTGATTTCATTTTCTCCAGCAGCTTCATCTCCTTCCTGATCATCTGGTTTCTCTTCTTCTTCACCAGTTTCAGCATCGGCATCGGCATCGGCTTCGGCTTCATTTTCTTGTTCATTTTCATTTTCAGCTTCAGCTTCAGCTTCCGCTTCATTTTCTTCTTTCTCTTTATCTTCATTCAAGTCCATATCATCATCTAATTTATCTTCAAACTTTTCATCTTCATCACCATCATCTTCATCTTTCATTTCCTCGTCATCTCCATCCAAATTCATATCTTCTGGTAAATCCAATGCTTCAGTTTCGGGAACATGATCTTCAAGTTGTTCATTTTCTTCATTTTTAACATCATCCTCTTGTTCACCAACATCTTTGTCATCACCATCTTCATTTTCTTCCTCCTTTTCATCTTCACCTTGATCATTACTTTCATCTTGAGGCTTGTTTTCTGTTTCTTCATCTTCCATAGCTTCCATTTCATCATCATTATTTGAATCTTTTGGCATCTTGTCTGAATCCTTTTCCTTTTTATCTTCTTTAACTTCTTCATCCCACATTTTTTCATCAATGGCATTTGGATCTAAATCATCAATATCATCAATCTCTTCATCCATTTCTTCTTGATCACTTCCTTCGTTCTCTTCATCATCTTTTTCTTGATCTGAAGCTTCCTCTAAATCACCTGCCATATCACCTTCAATATCAACTGCATCATCATTTTCGTCATCGCCATCATCTTTATCTTTCTTTTCTTCATTTGGCTGTTGTGCTTGCTCAGACAAATCTTCGTCTTCTTCAACATCATTGGAATTATTTTGAGCACCTTCTCCATCTCCTAATCCAGTACCATCATGTAAGTTATTATCTTCCTTTTGTTCACTAGGAGCTTCAGGTGAACAGAATCCCTTTGTTGCTAATGTATAAAGTGATGATGATAGTATAAATGTAGCTTTGGAAAGATCATAATAATTGGATCTAGATTTTTCAATAACTTTCAAACACAATTTGAAATAAAGATTCAATATAGGATAAGTAAAAGTAGCTAAAGCAGAAACCATCTTTGAGGTTTGACAATTATGTTCAATCGAGGAAACTATTCTAACACATTTTTCTAATTTCATAGATATACTATTCAAATGAAGGTTCTTGACATATGCAGAAATTCTATGTTGAGATGAAATCAACCATCCATCATCATCTCTTGTAATTTCTTCACTTTGACATTCAATTGTTTTCTGAACAGCAACAAGGATAGAGTTTGTAAGATTTCTAAATTCCTTTTCGGCATTTTCCACAGTTTCAAGGGTCGTTAAAGAAGTTGAATTCTCAATACCGGTAATTGTTGGATTAATGAAGAGCCATTTCAAAATAACATCAGCAACAAAAGCCACTTGGGAGTTTTGTAATTGCCATGACTTTAATGTTTCAATTAATTCATTATAAAATTTGAAAAACTGTTCAACATACTTCTCACTAACACTAGTCATAATATTTTCATCAACCAATGCATGTATTTCTGATAATTTGAGTTTCAATTGATAAAATATCCCTTTATTTGCATCGATTCCAAACTTGTTTACTGACTCTAAAGTGGAAGTTGCATAATCCAATAACTTAGGTAACCAAAATGAAATTAATTTAATATGTTCAATGTTTAATTTTATGGAGTTGGCAGCACTAACTGGAGCCATAGCAGCTGATACATTATTAAGATTTGTTAAATTGTGAAAACTAATGTACCATGAATTCAAATTAATTAAATTAGAAACTAATTTTTTCAATGGAACACGAGTGACAATCAATGAATGAATCAAATTCTCAGTAGCGGAGAGACCCTTTTCAACGTCAACTTGTGGAACATCATCAGCAGGAACACTTGCAGCGGCTCTAAGTCTTGGTAATAAATCCATAATTCTAAAAAAATAACCATCACAACCTTGAATAGCAGTACCTTCAAAACTAACCGAATTTACAATAATAAGATTTACTGAACTTTGAGTGGCAAGAATATCGGAACGTGAACTTGTCTTCAATCCAGATCTTCTAACTTCACGGATAGTATCACTTAATAATTTTCTCTTTTGTGTCTTCAATGCTGCTATTAATTTCTTGTTTGATTCTTTCAATTCGGATGGAGTTTCCTTTTTAAGTCTATCCATTTCTTCTACAACTTCACTTGTAAAATCTAACAAGTTTGGTAATTCCTCATTGGCAACCTTATCCACATATATGTTCATATTCTTTTCAATAGTTGTAAGATCTTGAAGTCTTTTTGGTCTTTCCATCCAAGTAGAAATGCTTTTCACGATTTCATTCTCATTATTTGTAACTATAGTATGAAGCTGGGGTAATGTGGCAAATTGAGAACCTTTTTGAGTATTATCATTTATACCTTGTTCAATTATTGGTTGAACTGGAGTACTTAATACAGAACGATATTTTCTGACAATCTTGTATAAGCTGTTGTGTGATCTACGTGCACTTTGTTTCAAAGCATCAATATTAACATCTTTCCAACTGGCCAATAAAATAACTTCAGTTATATCCTTCTCCAATTGTTTCTTTTTCTCTTCGATTGTAGATAAAATATCACCCAGGAATTGTTCATAAAATGTGACAAAATTAGAAAGTGCTTCAACAATTGTATTCTGATCATCAATTTCTTTAGCATGATTTTTAAAAGCTTTCAACAAATTCAATCTAATTCTAAATTCACCACAAGTGACTTTACTCATAAATATATTCAAAGCACTAATAAGTTTACCAGCAGATTCATCTTCTTCACCACCAAGCATAGGAATTATAATAATTTCCAACAAATAAAACCACCATTTACCAATACTTTTTTCCACTGTACTTTCTTCATATTCAAATAAAGCTTTCCAAGTAGATAATTCCAATTTTCTCCATGAAACTATCAAGTTTGTTAATACATCAAATTGGTCTTTCATTGAAACTTGACTTGATGCATATTTTTGCCATTCGGCTATAAAAGTGTAAATTTGTTCAAGTTTTTGCAAATATCTACCCAAAGGTAAACCAATAGGATATGAAAGAAATTCATTTGAAGAAAAAACAATGTTCTTTAATGTAGCATGTTCTGGCCATTGATCCAACAATTTTTTAGATAAACTGTAAACATACGACATGATTGTAACAGCACGTTTGACTTCTGTTGGATTGGCATCTTGATAAAAGTTAAACTCGGAAACAGATTGATCAAATTTGGTATGGGTTGCAGCCAATTCGTTTACTAATGAACTCAATGAAGATGAATTATTTGGACATTTTGTCAAATTGTTTTTATATTGATTCAATTGAGTTAACAATTCACTACCTTGATGAACGAGAGTAGTCAAAGTTTCCTTTTCTTCATGAAAATATTCTTTAATGTATGATGCAGCAATAGATTCGTAAATGAATTCAAAACTTTGATTATTCTTCTTCAAACCAGTTAGAGCATCAACTTCTAAAACTTCTTCATAATCCGGAAACAATTTTTTAAAATCACCTTCAATATCTTCATCAGGGTCGGAGTACTTGTATAAACTTCCTTGTTGTAAACCTTCTTTCTCTTCCTTAATTCTACGGAGTGACCACCTATAATACAACATTTGCAATGATTGAACCAAAATATTTCTTGTGCCATTACCTCTGTGAGCGAACCCTAATTTCATAAAATAAGACATTAATAATTCTGCTGCTGGGGAGTCAATACTAATTGTTTTCGCAAAATTTGTAACAGATGGGAATACTCTTTCAATGGAATCGGAACTTGTAATGTTAGTAACATCTACTGACCATGTTTCTGGATATAAAAATTTCCCTTGGTTTCTATTAATATTCAACAATTCGAAACCCAATTTCAAACCATAAATGTATCCACGTAAAATATCATTCAAATCTGAGTAAAGTGTGTAATTCTTTGTCAATCTCATAATAAATTGTGACGTATTATTCTGAAACATTTGCAACATATTGGAACTATTGTCAACCATAGATTCAGCAGATGCTAATAATTTTTCTATAGGAGTAATACTAATAGTTGATTCCATTATCGAATTCCATTCATCAAACAACCCATCTATAGATGAGGAGTCACGATACACTTTTGGATTGGCAGGTGCATCTATTTCAGATAATTCTTTCAAAGTAGATTCCAAGTACGTTTCTTTTCCATTTTTTACTCTTGTGACTGATTTCCAACTTTTAATTAAATTTTCAGATGATTTCTTTTGATCTTCATAAACCTTGAAAATAACATATTCTTTAATTGCAGGATCATAAGGTGCATTTGGAACATATAATTGAATCAATCCACAAGAAAATAAAATCCATGCTCTACCCAATTTGTTAAGATCTAATTCAGGAGTGCTAATTTCAAACAATGCACGAACGAAAAAATCTACCAACACGTGACCAAGTTCATTTTCGGAACCAAAAGTGGATAAAATCCTCTTAGTTAACAATTCTGGATCAGATAAAACACCATCTTCAAATAATCCAATAGCTTTCAATATTAACTCCAACCAGGAAATTAACAAATCAGCAAAAGTTTTCTTTTCATTCACCAAAATATCAGCGGAATGTTCAATTATAGATTTGGAAATCAATTTTAAATCTGAACTTGTTTGATCTAATGATTTACCAGCAGTAGTATTAAATAAAATTGATTTATCTAAAACTGATACAATTAATTCACTTGTAAATAATGAAGAAATCATAGGATTTCCTTCGTACCACAAACTGTCAAAAATTTTTGGATATGGTTTAAATTTACTTTCTCTAATCAAAGACATCATTGATCTACGTGAATAATTGTAAAACTTGACTACCTCCAGTTCTTTACCAGCCAATTCAACAAAATTTGCTATACTAGTAAAATCATAAATAAATATATTCACTCTTGGATTGATAAATGTTTCTGAGACAGATGATAATTGAGTGAGTCCTTCTTCAAGTTTGGTGAATATAATTGCCATTTCTCCTCTGTCATATTGGCCCTCAATAATTGATTTATACAATTCTGCAATCAGATTTCCAAAACTAGATACAACTTCAGAAGATTCTGGGAATTGAATCTTTGATAAAACGTCAAATTCACCGATAATTGCGTACAATCTTTGCAAATCTTCCCAAGCTTCAAATGTTTGAGGATATGATCCTCTACAAGTTTCCCATATTTCATTCATTGCAATACCTGTAGTTAATTGAAATTGACTCTTGAAAAATGAAATTGCAGTTTCAAATGTTTCCAAGTCGTCTCCTTGTAAATATTTTTCAGACCATTTGATAATCAATTCTTGGTATACTCTTAATCTTGATTCATTTTTTTCATGTGCTGTTCCAATCATACCAATTACCAATAATAAAAGCTCATTCAATGGTTGATAAATTGTTGTTTGCAAAAAATTATTTCCAAAACTATTCCAGAAGCTTCCCATAATAAACGATTGCAACAGTTTAACAAACTTGAAAATTTCCAATTTTGGAGGAGATTTAATGTCTCTACCCAATGCAGTAGCAGCAGATTTTTCAATAAAACTTAATTCATGTACCTTTTTCTCAATTGAAATTGATTCTAGCTTTGAGACTATATGGTTCAATTCAATAATTTTATGCAATACTTCGAAAATCATGGTGGATTCAGATGTTGTGATTGTTGGATGATCTTTCACAATAGTTGCCACAATGTAAATATTAGATAGTAAATGAAAACTTTGATTTTGGTCAAATTTGATTTTTCCATTAGTGACAGTGTTAGCAATTTCATTCACTGGATGGTATATAGAGGTAAATTTTTCCAATAAAGATGCATCAGACATGTAACTCAATGTAGAACATAAACTGTTGACATAATTTGCACCATTTTCACCAAATTCAGTACTTGCAAGCACAACTTCTTGCCATTTCTCGAGAAATTCAAAATCATCAATTGGAATAAAGCTCCATAAAGCACTCAAGTTTAATGTTCCTAAATTACAAGCATCATCAATCAAACTAAATGGTCTAATTTTAGATTCTGTATTAAAATTAAAGCTTGAAACTGGTACAATTTTTTTATCTTGAATTTCCAATTCTTCAATCTTTTCCAAAAAGCTATTTTCTAATCTTAATCCAAGTACATCAGCATCAAATAATGTCATTCTTTTGTCCAAGGAATCCATGAATACTTCAATACCTCTGTTTCTCATGGCTCTAGAAAGCTCACCATACTTTGGATCCATAGTTAAAAACAATCTAAAATTAGGATGTGGTTTAAGAACCCTTGGTTGACCATCTTCCAAACTGCATTCATTGATTATTAAATTTCCATTTGTTTCCAATAAAGAATTCAATCTATCCAAAACTGAAGGGCTACATAAATTAGCATTATCAAGTACTAACCAATTACCCTTTTCAACTGCTTGAACTAGCAAGCCATCAAACCACTCAAATCTAACACTTTTTTCTTCATTCAATTTTTTCAAAAATTTACTTGCAGATTCTACCAATTCGTTAATTTCTTGGGATGAATAATATTTTGCAAAATCAGTAAAAATGGTGTAGAAATGTTCAAACGAGATATTACCATTATCGATATAATTAATCAATTCCAATGCTTTTGATAGTATTTCAGAATTACTTTCATGATGCCTGAGATTTGCAACCACAAGTTCATTAAATAAGTTATAAATCCTTTCCAATAAAGCATTCATTTCTCTAGAAAGGTCAATTTGTTCATATCCTCCCAAAATATCCATTGAATCAACATCACTATTCATTGAAAATTCATCTAATTTTGCTCCCACAGTAGTAGCTAAATATCTAACCAAATCTGTTTTACCAGCGTTAGTTGGACCTGTAAGAATTAATGGAATGTTGTGGCTGATACATCTACAAGCAGTTTCAATAAATTGAAAGTTACATTGTAAAGGTAATAATTTATTGCTCCCATTGACATATTGAATTAATTCATTTCTAGCAACTAATGATCCTCCTGCTTGGACAAAAGATTCAGAAATATTAAAATAGTTGTCACGTGCAACGCTCTTGCCAAATACAGATTCAAACAATTTTTGAGCATGGGCACGATCATCTTGATTACGGAATCTTTGGCAAATAATCATATTAATAAAATCAGAAAGTTGTATATCTTGATTAATATTGCCCGAAGTATAAAGACTCAACCATCTTAAAGAATCACGCAAATTGAACTCCCATGGACCACCTTGTGAACCCCAATATTTCTTGATAATAACTTCTTCTTCCAATTTTGAGACAAAATCAATTAACTTGGCACATTCAACAACATCAACAGATGGGAAAAGATGATGGCAGATCATATTAAGATCTTCTGATTTCAAAGTATCAACATATACCACAGTAAAACGATTAACAAATGATTTTGGCAAACCCTTTCTTCCACCTCCTTGATATTGTGGATTTTGAGCAGCAAACACAGTGAAATTAGGATGACGTTTGAATGCTTTGTCCAATTCTGGAATATATGCTTCACCACGATGATCCAAACATGCATTTAACCCTTCTAACACCGATTGAGTTGCCAAATTCATTTCATCTAATAAAACCCATTCTCCTCTTTGCATAGCTCTCAAGAATGGAGCATCTCTCCAAACAAATTCTCCCGGTTTACCACCTTCAGCTGGTGCATCTGAACCAAAAAGATCAACTAAATCTGTTTGTTCTGATAAATTTATACGAACCAATGGATTACCAGTAGCACTAGCTAACGCAGTTATCAAACTTGTTTTACCAACACCAGGACTACCTTCTAACAAAATTGGTTTCTTCACTTGCATTGCTCTTACGACTCTCATAGAATTTGTGGCAGTTGTTGGAGCATCTAAATTAAATGATTTATTATGTTCTGAACCTTCAATAACTGGAATAGAAAATAAACCTGCTGTAAGCATATGTGTGTTGACACCAACTTGAAATTGACCAGTAATAAACTCGGATAAATCGTAATTAGAATATAATGATAATTTTGAAACACATTCTTGTTTAATATTTTGTAATCTTAATTCATTTTCAGCCAAGTAAGCTGTATTATTAGTACCGAGAGCATCAATAAAAACCATAGAAGCACCATGATATAAAGCAGCCATTGGGTTTAAATTTTCAGGACAAGAATTAATAAACTCTATCCAAGCCAAGATATCACGCAAAGATATCACACCATTGTTTGTATGACCACCACCAAATTGAGTAGCGTACCATTCAGAAAATTTGACAACAGTAGGACTAAGTTGTTTATATTTGACTCTTGAATCAACAATTTGATACACATCATTAAAATCTTCCATGGATGGAACCCAAATTTCAGTGAATCTATTTCTTAATGCAGGAGAGAGTTCTTTCTTCCCATAATCACCACCTGGATTCATAGTTGCTAAAAATTCAAAACTTTCTGCGGAAGTTATAAATGCATCATCAGTTCCCTTTTCTGCTAATAATAAACTTCTTTCTGGTTCCAAAACTGAATTTAATCTTTCCAATACTGAATCATCAGCCAATGAAATTTCATCCAACAAAAAGAAATTACCCAGTTTCATAGCTCTAACTAAAGGTCCATCACTCCATTCAAATAATAAAGACAAGTTTTTTCTTTCATTTTCAATATCTTGACTAATTTCTTTATATTCATCTGGGATAGTGGCTTGATCATATTTATGTAATAAATTTTCCAATGTAAGGTTATCAACAGTTTGCCCCAATTTGGTAAGTAGAATGATTAAATTATCAAACAACCTACTTTGAGTTTCATATTTATTTCTCACAGGTCTTTGTGCACCTAATAAATCCCCAGTTTCAGTATTCTGATGGGCATTAACAGTGACCAATTCTTTACCCAAAAATTTTGCAATAATTTGACACACTGTAGTTTTACCACATCCAGTTTCACCAACTAACAATAACGGTTCTTTATATTTGATCGAAGTAGCCACCAACACTGCTAATCTTCTCATGGCCTTTGTCCACACAATAGTTGAATCACTCTCGAATAAAGAATCCACTTCCAAACTTTTGTAATAGCTATCCATATCCAATTTAACTTTCATTACCTTTTCAATAGTTTTCTTCACAACTTCCTTTTCATCGTCCCTTCTAACTCTTTCTGCTAAGAGCATATACCCATTTGCTGCTAATTCTTCATATCCAACTGCATCTCTCATGGCCCACCTAAATAAATCTCTTAATGTAGCAAATGAATTTTTTTGTTCAAATAATCTAGTGGATTGTCTTTGAATGGATAGTTGACGGTATACTTCAACAATCTTCTTACCATATGTAGGAGCTATTTGACATCTTTCTCTCAAAATAATTTCTAATTCATCTTGCGGTATATCATCGAAATGCAATTCCAAAAATCTGTTCCTAAATGCTCTTGATAACATTTTTCTACCACCGTATAAACCCGGTGGATTTTGAGTTGCAAACAACATAAAATCAGGATGTGGGTGTACAACTTCTTGTGTTTCGGGTATAAACAATTCTCTATTATCATCTAACAAACGATTCAAGGCTTCCAAAACATCAGTTGGTGCAAGATTCAATTCATCTAATACTATCCAATGACCCTTTCTCAATGCTTCAACCAATACACCTTCTTTGAAAACCAATTTTCCAGTCGAATCAGATACGTAAGTACCCAAATACTCTTGTAAATCAGTATGTTCATGATTATTTATACGAACAAATTTGTGACCCGTTATATTTGCCAAATAATTAATCATGGATGTTTTACCAGCAGATGTAGGACCTTGAATTAATACAGGGAATCTTCTTCCTGCCGTTGCTCTTACTAAATTAAGCATATTTTTTTCAACAAACGGAGTAATAATATAATGTGGTTGTGGGATAATTTCTTCAGGACCATGCTTCATCCAATAATGTTTAAACTGAACATAATCGTCGGAATTAGTTGCTGGAGCTGGTGGTATTTGACTCATTACTGATTTTGAATTCTTAAGACGACCAACAGTGTACTTGATAATTTCTGGTTTTAATATATCTTCGGATTTACTATCCAACAACGTTAAAAATGCCATTGAAAATCCTTCGTAGAGTGCTCTTCTCAATCCATAAATAGAAACAATGTCGCAAACATAAATCAAGGTTCGTGTTAAAGTACGAATACTAAAATGTGGTCTTTGGTTAGCACCATCAACAATTTTATTTGAATCAGATAAACTTTTCGCTTGCATGTATAACTCAGCAATATCATTTCCTACCCATTCATCACCAACAGCAAATCTCCCAATATATTTATCTATGATAGCTAATAAATCTTGAATGTCTCTATCTGGAGAATGAACATAAATTTCAGTAAATCTTGAACGGATACTTAATGGTAAATCCTTCTTACCGACATCTGTGGACGGATTCATACAACCAAATATTCTAAATTCCGGATGTGCTTTAATTGATTCGACATCTCCTCTTTCGGATAATAAAATAGATCTTTGATTTATTGTATCGGCTAATAAATCAGCAATGCTTTCCAAAGTATCTGATGTAGCCAAGTTCAATTCATCTAACAATAACCATTCTCCATTTCTTACAGCTTTTACCAATGAACCTTCTATAAAATTGAAAACAAATGAGTTGTCTAAAGTCGATGATTGCATTTCAAATTCTTTGATCTTATTTTCAAATTCAACCCATTTTTCAAGTAATACTGATTTTTCAAATGATTTTAATTTTCTCTTTTTCCTTGGAGCACCATCGTCTTCTTGTTCAGATTCGGGTTCAGATAATAAATCTTTGGCCATTTTCAATGCTTCCCTCCATAGCTTGATAACATTTTTCCATTGGGATTTGTTGAAACATTTACTTAAAATCTTTGAAAATTTAGCATTTTTCTTTTCTGAGAAAGTACCAATAAACAAATTTTCAAACATCTCTTGAATAGGAACAGCTACTGTCTTTGTATTTACTGGTTTGTAACCACCAAGTAAATCTCCAGTTTCAGTTTGTTGAGAAACATTTATAACTGTCATTTTTTTATTCATTAACTTGGCAACTTGTTGCACTACTGTTGTTTTACCGGTACCTGTTTCACCAACTAATAATACAGGTTCAACCATCTCTATAGCAACACCAATTTGTTCCATTAAACGAAGAGAATGATTCGTTCTTGCAAATGAAGTGCTCTTGATATTGGAACGTTTAGTGTACAAGGCTTTATCTTCTGCTGTTTTCTTGAGTAGGGCTCTACCGATTTTCAATTTAGATTCGTCATTTATAAATACTGGAACGTGTTTTGACAAAAATAAATTGATTCTTGAGGTTGGGATTTCTAAAGTTTCACCAATAACGTTGATCAAAGGAGTTAATGCTTGAGGTTCAGTAATGGCACTACCAAAACAATCCACAGCTTCAGCAAATATATTATCAAAAATTGCAGATTCGACTAACTGGTCTGGACTTGTGATACCTTCCAGTTCTAACATATTGTTACATCTGCCACAAAATTTCATCAAATCTCTAAAGGAGATAACTCTCGGATGGGATCCTTTGTTTAAAGTGATAAATGATGTAAGTGAATAAACTCTTGTAATTTCATTAAAGCATTTTATAAAAGGATTAATTAGATTTACCAACAATGGAAACTTTGTAACTAGAATATTCTTTAAATCAAATTCATTTGGAACTTCAACCTTGATAACCTCCCATAATCTGATACCAATTAAATCAGGAATTGAATCTTTTTTGTTATCATTTGAAGTTCTGATTGTAGAAAACAATTGGAAACCATTTTTTGCCTTGATGACTTCACCTCTCGATGGGATACTCAATTCTCTCTTTTCTAATAATGTCAATAAAACAGACAAGACTTCTGTGGGAGCTTTATCTATATCTTCAATCAATACCCATTTTCCTTCTTGAACTGCAGATGTTAAAACACCTGTTCGCCACTCAAATGTCCCTGGTTTATCTCCTGAAGCATAAGTACCTAACAATAACTTGGCATCTGTTTGTTCACCAAGATGAATCTTTACAATTGAATCATTATATTTCATGTATTGAGCTAATTGATTAATTAAAAAAGTTTTCCCAGCTCCAGCTTTTCCATATAACATGACAGGTTTGTTGTATTGAATGTTGGATGCTAATTTTCGTAATACTTGAACAGCGCTACTTGTTGGAACAAATTTGGTTTCTTCAGTTGATTCTGTTTTGGATTCTAATAAATGAGGAACCAAGATTCCACAAACAGATGTGACCATTGGAGACAAGATTTCCGGAGGTATTTGAATAGAATTTGATTTTTTTTGAAATTCAACTTTCGGTAAACTGGAGAAATTGGAAATTCTTTTAGCTTCCAATAATGCAAGAAATAAATAGTTAACATTGTCACCTTCATAACGTGCAATTAATTCTGTGTTTGGAAGATGTGCGGAAATCATTTTATTCTTGGAAATCTCAGAAGCTTGTAAATATATTGATAAAATCTGAATTGCCAAATACTTGGACACAATGTAGTTGTCTTCTGTATTTTGAATAATTTGGTATAGCGACTCTGGTTTGATAAAAGATCTAAATCTATTTGTATCGAATTTCAATAATCTATAAAATGCAAGTAAAATGTTCTCTAATTCTGAATGATAAATATTAATATTAACCCAAAAATCTGACCTTGTTAAAAAAAGTTCAAACAAATTCAAAAATTCTTGTGATATGTGCAATAACCTTGATAATGCTGATAATATTATAGATCCTGAGACATATGTAGTATTTGAATGGACCTTGGTATATTCTTTTTCAAAATCCTCTGTTCTATCTATCCAACGTGCTACTATTTCTATGAATATAGGTTTGTAACAGTAATATACTGGTAATGGGTAGTCTAACGCTACTAATGATAATTGATCTAAATATTCATTTATGGATAAGGATTTATTAAAATTGAATAAACGATTTGGTAATTTTTTCAGTGGATAGTAAGATTTATATGTTGAATATAATTCTTCTACCTGATCAATACTAATAGTAACGTAATTGTTCATATTAGTATCTTGTTTAGTAGTTGAAGTCTATGTGTTACGAAGTTGTTTTTTTTTTTTTTTTTTTTTTTTTTTAGTGAAGTGATGAGATGGAGCAACACGCTTATATACAGTCGCATTCATTCATCGATATACATAGAATACCTAAATGTTATAATGTATTCAAGAATTGATATAGACCTATAAAATTGCATACGCAAGTGCAAACGCTAATAAATAAATATGTGGTTTAGAGTTGTTAGAACTTCCGGAATCATGTGAAGAACTGGTATTGTTACGATTATGATAACGTACAGTGCCATAACCTGCAGCAGCAGCAGCAGCAGAAGGAGCATAGTAGTTACCATATCCACATAATGACCCAGAACAATGGTATTTGTTATTACTAAATATCCCAGTACCATAACCAGCAGCGGCCGCAGCAGTGGATGGAGCATAATAATTACCATAACCACATAAAGAACCAGTACAATGATACTGATTATTGCTGTATTTGCCATTGTTTGAGCTACTAGAACCACTGCTACCACTAGAACCGCTGTTACCACCAGAACCGCTGTTACCACCAGAACCACCTTTGGTGCCACTTGAACTGCTGCTACCACTAGAACCACTATTGCCACTAGAACCGCTACTGCCACCAGAACCGCTACTACCACCAGAACCGCTACTACCACCAGAACCGCTGTTACCACCAGAACCGCTGTTACCACCAGAACCGCTGTTACCACCAGAACCACCTTTGGTGCCACTTGAACTGCTGCTACCACTAGAACCACTATTGCCACTAGAACCGCTACTGCCACCAGAACCGCTACTACCACCAGAGCCGCTGTTACCTCCGGATCCACTACTGCCACTGGATCCACTACTGCCACTGGATCCACTACTGCCACCAGATCCACTACTGCCACCAGATCCACTACTAGAACCACCGTATGAACTACCACTACTGCCACTACTGCCACTACTAGAACCACCGTATGAACTACCACTACTGCCACTACTGCCACTACTTCCACTGGATCCACTACTACCCCAACTCCATCTCCTGGTTAGCGAATTGCGAAAATTATTGTTGATATCAACTAGGGAAAGCGGGAATAAAAAAACTTGAGTCGCAAGTGATAATAAGACTAGTGTGTGAGTAAATTGCATTGATAATTTGTATCTTGCCAAATGAATATGAAGTTTGCGGTTATATTTATACCTATTGCAAAAAAAATCCGTTTAAATGCAACAAAGGAAAAAAAAAAAAAAAAACAAAGAAAAAGATGTAATCGTGCTTTGGCGATTTGCAGGGAATGACTTCCATGCAAGCTAGTTTCTTTTTTATACAAATTAGGAATGACGCTTCCCCGCAATTGGGGCGCGCTAGAATGATTGCTTGATTAATTATATACAGCCGTGTTAAGATTTTTCATGATAGTGAATCTTTTTCCTCCAATAAATGAAGACACCATTATATTAAAAGGTATCAACAATATAATATATATATATATATATGTATCAACTAGAGAGTCCATATTAAAGACAAGTATGACGTACATATATATTGCGAAATTTAAGGTCGTGCTCTTTTTATTCCCGGCGTATTTCAACCCAATAAAATGAGTCATCTGTCGAAATCGTGGCTGATAAAATACCATAAGTCATTTCGTTGCTTTCTTTGTGTTATTATTAATTCGTACATGGACATATTTGAAAAGTAAGCAATTACCAAACTACGGACGTTTGAATAAACAATTACCAAACCATAAACACTTCAACAAGCAACTGACTGTGTGCAAAAAAGTAATTGTCCGAACTCCGATACAGAAATAAAATGAAATATTTGATAATATCTGAGACCCTTAGTGGTAATTGTACCATATATCTTCTGAGCTGCAGTAAGATATGTTAATGTTATCAGATCTTTTTTAGTTGAAAAGATTCTTGATGTTGTGCACGTGACATTTTGTATTGACATCGCATTATTATTTAAATCAAAGAATATTTTCACAAGCTTATAGAGCCACTACTCCCCAACCCCCACACCCTCCCCAAGCAATGGATATTTTCCAACAATATCGTAGACGAAACGACCCATATGTTGTGCTTCCTCCAAGTAGACTAGAAGTGAATTTAGCTAGAGCAATTAAGTTTGTTTTTTATTTTGTGATATTAGGTGCAGTATCATGGCCGTTTCGAAGTCCGTCTGAATTCTTCAATCGGAATACTAAAGAGTACTTGTCTCAAAAGGCACCACTTTTAATACAGTTGTACTTGAAATTACAGCAAAGCTGTTCATACCCTTTATGGTTCAAAGATATTAAATATAGAGGTATCGTACTAAAGTATCCAAACACTATCATTACGTTGAATCATGTGCCGGCTCTTTTGGAAGTTAAAAAGACATTGAACAGATTAAGTTTAGTTGATTTACAATTTTGGAAATTGTTCATCTCACTGATGAAAATTGCTGATACAACGCCCGATTGGTTTGTGTGTATTATTTTTGGATTGAAGTTTTTGACTAGAATTCAATTTATTGGGATCATTTACGCTGGAGTGATAGCTTTGATAGCGTACCTAATTTATAGAGCTGTTTCTAAATTAATCATAGTTGCGTTCAGGACAGTAGTTGTTTTGATAACTGTCCCAATATGGCTACTTATGCGTGTCGTATCTCATTGAAGGACCCTTGCGTCAAAAAATAATAGGTTGTTGTTGTTGTTGTTGTTTTCTTGATTCTCGGGATACCTCTAAATTTGATACTTGCTTCCCAAGATGGGCTAAGACAACAAGTTAGTGTTGAGAAATACGAATTGGGCCAATTAGCGGACACCAAAAACGACGGCGATAGAAGTATACTGATTAATAGAATTTTATATTGTGTACAAGAAATATCCATAGACAAAGTCCATGTAAAGTATGTATAACCCACCCTAACCTGGTGGTAATTGTGAAGCGTCGACAATGTCAGCGGCATCAATAGGAGCTTCTTCTTCTTCGGCAAAGGCATCCAATGGAGTTCTTGGTAAAGCCATCATACCTGATCTTGCCAATTCCAAAATACCAAAAGGTTGTAATAAAGTAACAAAGGAAGTCACTCTTGATGGTTTGGCACTTAATTCAACAACAACGTTTCTATCGGATATATCCAAAACTTTACCACCAAATTGTTTAGTTATAGTAGAAATATGATCCAAATGAATGTGTTTTTGTCTCAATGCTTCACTTGGTGCTAAATTACTTGGGTGGAAAGCTGATTCACAAGCAGAAATGTCAGGGAGAGATGATGCATCATCAATGTGTAATTGATGAGTGGCAATCAACTCTTGGAAATATTCTGGTCCCAATAATGAAACTCTAGCTAATAATAATTCTCTTCTAATGATTTCAGCATTGGTATAATCTAAAACAGCATAAACAGGTACCAAATCTTCAATTTGTCTTCTTGCTTGTTCAACAACACCATCTTGACCTTTTAAAACAATAGTCATTCTTGATAAATCCTTAACTTCGGTATTACAAACAACCAATGAATCAATATTGAACCCTCTTGCGGCTAAAGTACCGGAAACACCAGATAAAACACCAGGTTCATTTTGGACTAAACAGTTCAATACATGTTGTTTTGGTGGGGCCTTAGAAACAACTGGAGTTTCGTATAAAATTGAAGATACGGCAGTATCAGCTGACCAGTTTGGAGTTTCTAATGTTGGTAAAGGTGGTCTTTTTTGATTACGGTGTAATGTTTTGTATGCTAATGCGGAAGTAGAACTAGAGCTTCTAGCTCTAGTGAATTGCCTAAGTGTACAGGCTGATGTTTTAAGCATTATTGCGGGTAACTAAGAAAAGAAGAAGTGGGAACTTTATGCGTTTTTATCAACAACTTTTTCTTTTTTTTTTTTTTTCACTCTCCATTAGTCCAGAAAGTGAAAAAAAAAAAAAAAATAAAAAAATAAAATGATTCATCGATTCTGGGGACCGACATTTCTCGGTCCTGTAAAGGAAGAGACATTATCACGTGAAATGTCTGGGAAAAAGAAAAAAGTTGCAACAATCCGCAAACAACGGGAAAATGTTTACCATGTGAATCAGTCAAACAACAAAGAGATGTGGTGAATTGCCCGTGATCGTTTTTATTTCTATAACTGTTCAATTCCACTTGTAAATGTTTCTCTAGATACATAAAGTATAACCAACAATTCATTATTATTATTTATTTTTTTTTGTATGCAACGTGGGTTCCATAGCAAGCAAGGGCCGGCACATCTTTAATTTTCAGCTCTACAATAGGGGATAGACTAACAATAATTATATATATATATTAAACAAGTACATACTCAAATGCACGAAAAGTACAATTTTTTCTTTTATTTAAGTTTACAATAATAAAGCTAAAGCAGCCATGACTGGAGCAGCAACAACAGCAGTTACGGTTTCACCAGCACCGGTCTTAGTAATAGAAGCAGTGTGAGATTTGCTTTTTTTGGAAGAAGTGGAGCTTGAGTTGTGTTTAGTAGTAGTTGATGAAGATGAAGTGATGGTAGTTTTATGATCAGTGGTGGTGGTAGTTTTTTCCTTTTTTTGAGTAGTGGTTTTTTTGATGGTGGTAGTTTTTTTGTTTTCAACTTCAGCATCTTCATCTTTCAAGTTAACGATAGCTGGGTAACCGTATTGAGCGTCTTGAACAATCAATTCATCGTCATTGATTAATCTAACTTGCTCTAAGTTGACAGCTAAGGCAGTGGTAGCAATTGAAGCTAAAGCTAATAATTGGAATTTCATATCTTGGTAATGTAAAAGAAAGAAAGAAAGAAAGAAAGAAAAAATAGAAAAAAAAAAAAAGACTGTGGGAAATTTACTATGGCGATGGGAGATTTTAGATTATATTTATAGAAGAGAATCTCTTCTA
>JAKTXM010000187.1:0-19510 GCA_030582575.1 Candida buenavistaensis | reverse complement strand
AAAAAAAAAAAAAAAAAAAAAAAAAAAAAAAAAAAAAACAATAACAAAAGTGCACCACTGATTTATTGTTATATAGAATACGGAAAAAAAAGAGCCCAGTTTAAATAACATACAATTTGGTTACCACATTGACCAGTTGACAAATGGATCTAAACGGTTATTGTTAGTAAATTGATCAAACTTTGATTGATAGATTAAGATCAAACGATTCGTGTTGTTCATTTGTGCAAAGGCGCGTAGCCGACTAACAATCACAATTTTTTTTTTTCAGACAACACCGTTTGTTGACAAATATAAATCTATCACATATATGGAACATACAATTTCTCTCATTTTCTATATTATTAAATTGGTTTTCTTTATTAATAATTTAATATTCTTTATGAATTGGAACAAAAAAAAAGAGTGTAAAAACTTGTAACTAAAAAACCAAGCGTAAAGAAAAAGTAGGTAATTTTTTTTTTTTAGTTTCCTCTGTCAGCCTTTTTTTTTTTTTTTTTTTGTTTGTTTACATTTTGGATTTCTTCTCTAACGAGATTTGATTTGTGACCAAATAACTCGACCTTGTATTGCTCTATACGAACTACTCATATAACAGTTTATACACACAACTGAGAGGTATAATGATTGGTTACTAGAAGTTTAGATTATAATAAGTTACAGTAATCTCGCTTGTGTACGTTTTAATGATTATACTGGGATTTGATTGCAATATCTCACACTGTCTCGTTTGGTTGCCAGATTTGAATCTCGCCAATTTTAATATACAGCAGTTCCTATTCATGAATCAAGACAACATATTCCTAGTGACAAATTTGAAATTAAAGGTAAGATAAAACTTTTTTTTACTTTTCTACTTTTAAATCTAAATTCTAAATAAAAGGTATCAACCAAAACAATTCAACGGGAAGAAATGAAAACACGGGTATTTGTATTTGTCTAATCTCTAAGGCAATATTGATAATCGTCACTGTAAAAATTACCTGCAACACAATAATTTTCATTATAACAAGTATCAGAAATAACACTACCGTTCTTACAGTTTGGAACACCTGGACCGTATCTGTATTGAAGTTCGGAATATTTTTGATTGAATTCAATGTTACTTTCATTTTTCAATTGAGTAATGACATGGTTATGCCAGAAAGTACCATTCAATGGTGCTTTTTCTGGCCAAGTATGATTTGGATCATAGAAATCTCTTGCAGAATATTCAAGTTCCCAAATAGGTTCAGCACCCCCATTAACAAAAGTTTCATTTAATTTGGTAAAATAATTGAATGAGTTGATAATATTAAAACTTTCATTTTCAACTTCATAGTATCTGAAAGATGGGTTGTAATTGGATAATGGAGTGACTGATGGTAAAACCCAAGACATGTTGATAATATGCTCAGCATCTTCTGTTGAATTTGATGAATACAAAACATGGAAATGATCCTGATGGGTGTGACCGTAGAAAATATTAGCAATAGTGTAAGGAGAAAATCTTTCAACAATTTTACCAAATATACGTGATTGTAATGGTAAGGTATCATAATCAGTAACTGGAATATGTGCCATAATCCAAACTCTTTGACCTTTCTTTTCACTTTCAACCAATTCATTAACCAAAAATTCCCATTGTCCAAATAAATCTGGGTTAGTTTCAAGATCAATGTATGACCATAAATTCTTTTGATAATAACAGTTTGAATTTAAGCCAATAACCTTTAATCCACGTTTAGTTACATAAGAAAACCCAGCATAATGGCTTTTAAGATCATACCTATCTTTAGCATCAAACCATTCATTGTTGATCCACAAATCAACCATTTCATTTTGATTCCAACTATAAGATCCATTAAAATCATATTGAATTGGTGCAATCAATGAGTATGGGAAAGTTTCGTGGTTTCCAAGAGATGGAAGAACAGGAATATTACCTAAATATTTTTTCATTGATTTAAATGCCAAAACTTCTTCTTCTTTGGTGTATTCGGGAGTACAATCGTATAAAAGATGATCAACAACATCACCAGTGAAAATTGCAAAATCAAAGTTCTTTTCCTTGTGCAATTTGGCCATTTGAATCAAAGAGTTGTTCATAAGAACAGCTGGTGAATCAGTAAGATATCCACCAAAACTGGTTGCAGGAACGTTTTTAAAATTCCAACCACGGTATTTTGGGTAATCATAGTAATCACCTTTGATGTATGTGTTGTTGTCAGTATAGTGAGCATTCGGATAGAATGATAAATCAACTTCAGTAATATTAGGGTTAAAAGTCTTGAAGTAACTTGTAAAGTTATAATTCTTATCTGGTAACACCTTATTGTATGAACTTCCAGCAGCACATGGAGTAGTAGTACAATTGGCTTCAGCACCAACATGGTAATCCAATTGCACATGGATATCAGTAAAATGAAGAACATTAAATGTTTCACTATTGTTTGTATAGTTTGGTGGGAAATATTGGTGTGGTTGCTTTTCTGGCCACCATTTGGATACACCGTATAATTTTTCAACATCTTGTGTTACAGGCATCTTACATGCCGATTTACCTTTGAAATAACAATAATATTCTAAATCTAATTTACTAGAAACATTGAGATTTTTCAACACCTGCAAGAAATCATTATCAAAGAAATTAACAGAACCAACTTGGTGAACACCAGAATCAAAATCATTATCAAATCTATTATAATTATTGGAATCAGTGGTAACAAAAAAGTCAATTTGATCACATTTGGACTCGGTATTATTGTTAGTAACCAAACAGTACTTGTATAATAATAAACTGACCAAATGAGACTGCTCTGGATATTCATCAATTAAAGATCTACCGTATTTGATTCTGTATTTACATGTATCACATTTTGTAGAATTGTAACTTGTTAAGTTTTTCAAATGAGTGGAAATAAAATCAGTTTCTGAATCGGTCAATGCATCAAAAACCGGATCAATGATATTAGCTCTTTTGGTTAAAGAAGATTGGATATGTAAAGAGTCAACCCCAGGAATAGTATGGGCTTGAGCAATTGAAACCAACCCAGAAATTAATGCAACAACTGAAAACAACATTGTGTCAATTTGATTCTTGGCGTCTTGATTTTAAATCCCAGGAACGTAATTAAAGAAATTTCTGGGACTTTAAATAGTGATGAGACTGAAATTAATTGACTGTCGATGAAGAAATCTCGGGGTTAGATTACATATCTACGGCACCAAGGGTAAATCGGGAACAATAGAACACGTGTTGTAGATGTAATTATATTGGTCCATTAAGCATTTGTGTAACTTTATTTTCCCTAGGTTGTGATATACGAATAGATTCAATTGGCCAATTTATGCCTAATTTGGGTTAGATTGGGGATCCACATGGGCGTATGAGATTACAGGGTTTTTATTAATTTGTCTGAACCGAGGTGCAGGACATTAAAACCAGGACAAGAACATAAACCTTAAGTATAGGGGTTAAAACACCAAACATTTTTTTTATCAATGATTATGGGATGCATTGGATTTGAATTGTCAATTAACCGGTGTGCTGTCATATCCAATTTGTATGACAAATTCTGGCGAATAATTATTGCTTCCAAAATTTGTAGCCAAATTTTAGCAGAAAAAGTGTACTTCCTGAAACTATGAGTCACGTGCACAAAACTTATTATGATTCTAGTTAAAAAAATAACCAACTTTCGATTCTTTTCGGAACACCTCTTTAATTAGAGCAGCCAGAATTGAAATTGAGTTACAAGAATGTAATACTTGAATTTGTTAGGTTCGGGTATATTAATTTTTAACGTTAGGTACCAGTATCTGCTAATACGTATCAAGGAGCGTGATAGTCAATATAATCGCAAACTAGCAACCTGATTCCATGATATATGTGGGACATCAAACAGCCCAATAACATAAAATCCTGCTTAAGGATCAGCTCAAGAAAGTTTCTGTTGTAGGAGTGAACATCTCTCAAGTAGAGCTGTTGTGATTATAGTTGTAAATGTAATTGAAGGAATTTATTACTTTATATAACTTTCAAAAAAAGGGATTGGCATCTACCAAAGGGTTTCATCTATGTCAGCACAACACTAAACTTTTTTAAAAGAAAAGAAGATAATACGTCAAAATCCTTTTGAAATTTAGTTATTGTAAAAAAATAAAAGTTCTAAGAAGATTCCACAGAAAGTTTTCTACGTAAGTTGAATTTAGGGAGGAAAATACGGGGTATTTAGAACATTCAAAGAATCGACGGAATTTTTAACAATAATAAGGTAATAGTGTATTGTACAAAAGTATTAATTAAATCAGTTTTGTATTCACTTTACATATATAGCCCTGGTGGAGCATTAAAATCTCAAAGAATGTTCCAAAAAGGACTAACATGTACCAAGGGGTTCACCCATGTCAGAATAGTACTAAACTCTCTTAAGAGAAGAAAAGATAATACATCAAAATTGGAATATAGTTATTGTAAAAAAATAAAAGTTCTAAGAAGATTCTCCAGAAAATTTTAAACGTACGTTAAATTTAGGGAGGAAAATACGGAGTATGTAGAAGATTCAAAGAATAGACGGAATTTTTAACAATATTAGGATAGTAGTATCTTGTACAAAAGTATTGTTTAACTTAGTTTTGTATTCACTTTACATATATTGCCCTGGTTGAGCATTAAAATCTCGAAGGATGTTACAAGAATCTAAAGATATTGTGTTAGCTCCAGAGTCCTACTCTGTAGCTGGTAGACCCTTCAGAATAGTCTGCTACTATCCATGTAGTCTATAGTGGTAAACAAATTGAGGAGTAGAATAATAATCAACTAAAAATGCCAAGATAAGACAGAAAGATTAAATTCTTAACAAAGCTGCATTAGTAATCTAATTTTAAAAAAGTTTCACCATTTTGGGACACCACCACCTAATTGAGTATTTTCTGAAAGCTTATGTATTATTTTAAAATAATATTAATCAACTTAATTATTCCGTATATTATGATTGTTAATTAAATAAAAATATAAGCTTTGACCACAATGTTTGTCAAGATATTTGAAGAACATAAACTAATCGGTGTGGTTTTGTGGTTTTACTGTTCCATCAGGGTGTTCAGCTTAATTATGACTCAACATTTATATTTCTTTCTTTTGGTTCAATACTGAGATCATCAATCTTACTCCCCACTAATACCACACGTGCTTCCTAGTTCAAAATACATTATGGCATAGCGCAATTTTGTTTTGATTGCATTAAAGCTTCATCATTTTAGTCTTACCAAGATCTAAACCTTTGTTCTAAATTGCTTAAATCAATTTTTAAGGTTTTGTGTAAAGCTATTCCAATTTGCAAAACTTGCCCTTCCTTCTTGAGACTTAAAAGAATGTGATATCATGCTTTACAAAAGTCCTTATACAATATAATACCCCGCTCCAGAATATTGCTTTTCAAAGAAGATGACCCATAATTCTGAATACTCATAACATTAATTAAAAATATAAAGTTTAGATCTAAAAAAGCGTCCAGAATAAACTCTATTGCAACACACGGAAATCTATACTACTTTTGGTATTGGAGGATTAAGCTTTTTTTGCAACAACGCGGGATAGAAGAAAAATAAAATTGAAATTCAAAAAATAAAAAAGCGTGGTTATTTGGGGGCTAGCTTAATAATATAAAAACAAAGGGGTTTCTTTTTTTGATTTTAGAAGCTTTTGGTTGAAATCAATTTGCTTTAAAATGCTGAGTGATCCTAATTCAGAAGAGGCAAAGAATGAAGAAATCAAAGAAAACAAGTCTAAACAAAACAAAACGACTCCAAAAAAGAATGCCAAAAACGCCGGTGATGATTTAAAAAACCATGAAAATAAAAAGAATAAAGCTGCCAAAAACACCGATGAACATGAAGGTAAAAAGAATAAAGATGCCAAAAACACCGATGATCATGAAGATAAAAAGAATAAAGATGCCAAAAACACCGATGATCATGAAGATAAAAAGAATAAAGCTGCCAAAAACACCGATGATCATGAAGATAAAAAGAATAAAGCTGCCAAAAATACTGATGATCATGAAGATAAAAAGAATAAAGCTGCCAAAAAAGAAAAGAACGCTGCGTCCAGCGTGTCAACAGATATGAAAGAATCTTCATCTTTATCAACAGATACTCCAGAACCAACTTTCTTCGAAAAACTTTCCGACCGCGTTAAAGCTTTACCAAAACCAAAAATTAGATGGCTTTTTAGTTCTTTCGCTAAAGTCATTTACCTGACAATATTCAATATTGCAAATCAAGCATTATATCATTCTTTTAACAGACATTACCGTATGGTTAATATTGCAGATATTATTTTCTTATGTTTGGATGTAATTATTTTCATCATGTTAGTTTTTGAACCAAAAATCAAGAAACAAAACAGATCAACTGCTGTACTTTTTAAAGTAGCAAAATTGGTTGTTTGGTGTATCTTATTTGGATGTTGCATAATACAAGTTGTTTTTCTTTCAATGGGAAAGTTAAATACTGGTTCATCACTATTAAATGGACACCCTGATGCATTGACTATGATACATCATGAAAAACCAGGTTACTTCGTTGTTTATTTAATAAGTCTTATATTAAATACACTCTTGTTAACTGTTTGGTGGTCAACTAATATATCTTCAGTTTATCTGTTGTTCACCTTCATAAGTTTTATTAATATTTTGATTGGACTCAGCATAGTGGAAATTGATCTCACTGTAATGGGAAATGCAGACCATAGTGTCATTAAGAAATATCATAATTTGTTTATATTAATGGGGACGTTTATAGTTGGACAATCTACAATTGGTTTATGTATTATTGTATTAATTGATGAAAAGAACAGATTGAAAGATTTCATTGGTAGACTATGTTTTTTGTATGATGGTTATGTTTGTGCCATGTTATGTTTATTATTGGCTTGCATTATTATTAATGGGATCTATACATTTGGCAAAGAAGAAAGACATTTTCCATTAAGTATTTTTATTTTATTCATTTGTTCAGCGGTGATTTCACTTGTTTCATTCATCTGTACTAGATATTTCCGTTTACGTGGTGCATCATTTGCTAAAGATTATCAAGTTGAAGAGTACGATTTTGTATCATTAACTCCACATCAAAAGAAAGGATGGGAAAAATTAATTGATATCAACCATAAAGATAATGGCGGTGTGGCAGGTAGCCATGTGGTTTCATTAATAGAAAACTACAAAAGAACAAATTTACCCGATATGACTATTAAGATATTACGTGTTTTCAAAAACTCTCCAAAACCCAACCTTCCAACTAAAAATGACGAAAGAATTATCAACAAGGAAAAATTAAACACCGCTTATGACGACTTAGATCATGAATCAGTATTATTTGTTAAAGATCCAGGTCCAGCACCACAACAAAAAAAAAATCTTGAAGATTTACAACTGGAATATAAACCATTATCAAAAGCGCAATTGAAAAAGTTGCAAAGAAAGAATAACAAGAAAAAGCAACAAGCAGAATTGGAAGCATTGGCAGATAACACGGATAAATTTTATGATGAATTAATGAATACAGAAGCATTAGTGGTACTTACCATAGTCGAAAATTTTGATTTAAGTGAAAGGATACCTGGTGCAGTAGGTAAACTTTTGAACAAAATGTTTGGTAAAAATTCCAGTATGCCAATTTTATGTATCAGATTTGGATTATTAGGATTTCATTGGCCCTTTAAACGGTCTACATTCTACTGTAGTTTCAAACCTACCAAAAAACCAATCGCTAGAGGATCTGCTGTATTGTATGCTCTTTCTCAATGGAACGATACAAATGAAAAATTGACGGTATTGTTGGATCCAACTTATAGAGATATCAATTTTGAAGCCGGTATTACTTCTAGTGGATGGTATAAAATCAAATTACCCAATTCCCATATTATTGACTTGAGACCTTACAAAAATCAATCTAGCGATAATTTTTTCAAAGCAATCAAATATAGACCCCAAGATAATACATTTAAACAAGCAAACGGGGAAGTTATAGAAACCAATGTTTTCAATTATGAAAATTGTCAATTAGTGATTAGTATGAATCAAAAAATTGCTAATAACAGAGAACTGTCTGGTCAATCTTCACAATTATTACAACCTGATTGGGAATTTATTTACAATTTAGGACAAATTACAAATGAGAATAATTACCGAACCTTAATGTTTTTAAAAGTTGAGGATAAGATTATTGCATCTTGTGTGATTTTTAGGTTGGGCGATACCATGACTTCAGATATTCAAGGTTTAGATCATGCAATTAGTAAACAATATAAAGCATATTTTGTCATGATGCAAGAAGTTATCAAAATAGGATTAAAAGAGAAAGTCAGTTTTATTGATTTTGGCCCAACGACAGAAGAGGCAAAAGTCACAATTGGTTGTAGTGTTGTTCCTTTGTGTGGTTCTATTTATCCAAAAAGTAAGATTTTGGGTCCAATAATTAAATTTGCAGCTGATAAAGTTGATGTGTAGTTAGTGTTAGATCTTTAATAAATATAAAATTAAAGAGTTCCTTGCTCCTCTCATTGTTATAGCAACTCCTATAAAATTCGGAGAGCTTCCTTTTCAGTCCCAACGCCATTCAAATATCTGGAACACCAGTTTTAAAGAAACCAACATGAAATTTCGGAACTATAAGTCCTTTAAGAGCCACATAATATTTGTGTCTATGTGTAAACTGCAATGCGGGTTGTCAAAAACCGTTAAAACTTAATTTTCAAATAAGGTTGAAATTTCCACCAAGAGTGATCTTAGCAACATTATTAACAACACTTGCTGTTATTCATATATATATATATATGTAAATAAAGGGGTTACTATTTCTAGAAGAACCCTACTACAAGTGTGTAAACCGAGTCAATTTTATATGACTCGGGATTTTTTTAAAGCGGGGGGACGAGGGCATTATTTTTTTTTTGCGGTTTGTAACTTTCATTAAAAAAAAAAAAACCCAAAACGGCGATCCGTAATGATGACATCTTTAACCACATTTTTGACACTAGTTTAGTGAACTACTTAACACAACGAAAATAACACTTTATGAATTTTTATATAATTTTCAAACATGTGTGCAATGTTCTCTGTATTAGATTTAGCATCTAATGAGACTATAGAATCTGGGAACATACATCCTGGTTCATTGACAATAAATAATCAAAACAACATTAAAGCAATTTTGGGACCGATGAAACGAAGCAGATCAGGTTGTGTTCAATGTCGAGCTCGTAAGAAAAAGTGTAATGAAGCACACCCAGTTTGTAGCTCATGCAAACATAGAAAAGTGGAGTGTACATGGAGAACTGAGTCAAAGTTTAAGATACTGAAGCAGTCTAAAGAGTTACCGAACAATTCAACGCCACAAAATTTACCACAGATTAAATCACCAGGAGAAGTATCACTGATTATAGAAAATAAGATACCGTCTCTTGAGTTTCCGCCTTTGCAATCACCTAGTTTTACGGAATTTCTAGATTTTAGTTTCTTAGAATTCCACATGCCATCTCCCGCAGCTTCGCATATATTCCAACCATTTTCATACTTGGATGCACAAGGTTTATATTTTCTTGATGGATTTGTTGCTAATGTGGCTAAGAAATTTACAATTAGTCATGAATCATCAAACTATATCCTTCAAACATTTTATCAATTAAGTGAAGAAAATGAAGCTATTTCGTACGCTTTAGCTGCTTGGGGTGGTATTTTTGTTGAAGGTGGATTTTCCGATAATGTGAATTCCTATCTACGGAAAGCTGTATTTAGGATGTCCCAGGACTATCCCAATTTATCTGATTTATCAAAGAAAGACGTATACATTCTTCTTAATTATTTTTTAATTTATATTGGGCTTCAAGTTTCTGGTGGTGATGTAGGTAAATGGAATCAGATTTTTTATCAAGCTATTGAATTGATTAATAAACAAGGAGGATTGAAAAGTGTTGTCAAGATGTTTGATTGTTCGAATGAAATCAAATGGTTACTTTCAGATATTCAATATCATGATGTGTTATCACTGAGATCTTTTTATAAAGGTACATACTTACCAATAGAGGAGTACAATTCTGTTTTCCAAGAAGAAAAAATACTCGAATTAGGGAATTACGGATTAGATCCATTCCAAGGATGTATTCAACCAATTTATTTAGTACTTGGTGAGATTATTTCCAAAGCAGTTGAATTGAGAGATAAACAAGTTATAATCGAAACAAAGGGCAGCATATCTGATCGATTGGATTTTTATAACGAAGCCACTGAATGTTTTGATTATCTAAATGATAAAATACGAAATTGTGCACCAAGCTTGGAACAAATGACATTAATTAAAAATAACAGAAACGAGCTTGAGTTACATTTGACTTTATTTGAGGTGTATCTGATAACTTGTCAATTATGTCTTAATTTCTTGGTTAAAAAATTGGCTCCCATCACATTGGATATGCAATCGTTACTTTTAAGTTGTTTATCACTGATTGATGTATTGATACATACGAAAATGAAGAGTGCCTTGTCCTTTCTGTTGCTAATATGCGGTACTACATGTTGTACACAGGCAGATAGAGAAGGGATGTTACAAAGATTTATGATTATTGGTGAAGATTATAAAGCTGCAAATTTTCAAGTAATTAAAGATATAGTGGAGACTGTTTGGAAAAGAAATAATAATGGTCAATTGTGTGTAGATTGGTTAGAAATATGTCAAGAGAATAATTGGGATATATCCTTTTGTTAATCGTTTTTAATATATACATTAAAAAGTTAAAGTTGTATGTTATCACTCGTATAATAATTAACAAGGTATGGGGGCCTGCACATGAGAATTTTTTTTTAAAAAAAGAAGGTAAGCTTTTTTCCCTTGTTGTCACTTTTGAGTTTTATTTTTTATTTTTTATTTTATTTTTTATTTTATTTTTTTTTTTTTCTCACTTTGTTGTTCTTTTCTAAATAGAGTTTCTTTTTCTAATAAAAAAAGAAACCATATCGCCCTTCGATATACAGCCCACTGAATACTGGACATTTATCTTTAAAACATATTCAATTTCTAAGTAACGAAAAAAAAAAAAGAAAGAAGAACTAGAAGATAATGTCATTATCCATTCAAAATCGAACAATAGAATTTCAACAATGTGTATCAACATATGATAAAATAAATAGAAAACAACATAAACAACCAACAACCAACAGTACCATTTCACCACCCAAAAAATCACATTTCAGTCAACAAGCAAGTCTTATAGCAAAGGATATATCTCACGTCACAGAATTATTAAGTAAATTGGCAATATTAGCTAAAAGAAAACCAATATTTGATGATAAACCCATTGAAATTGGAGAATTAACCTATGTGATTAAACAAGATATATTTAAAATTGAAACAAATATCCAAAATTTACAAAAATATTTGAAAGGTGATACTTCAGTAACTATAGACTCTCAAACTACTCAATTTTCAAAAAATGTATTGACTTTATTGAATTCTAAAATGAAAAATGTTTCTGGGGAATTTAAAAATGTATTGGAAATTAGACAAAAAAATGAAATAATCAATAAGAATCGAACTGAAAATTTCTTATCTTCAGTTTCTGCATCAAGAACTAGTAACAATCCATCACCGTTGATTGAAAATGGGAATAATTCATTGAGTAATTTGAATGAAAACCCATTTTTAACATCATCACAACCTGAATTGTTACCCTATGATCCAGATGCAGATCAAGAAGCAGGATCTCCTTATGGAGTATCCTCCAATGGAGGAGAATATTTGTCATTACCTTCACAAACACAACAAATGTTAATGATGGAAGAACAACAATATGGTAATCAACAATATTTACAACAAAGAAATCTAGCTGTTGAAAGTATTGAAAGTACAATTAATGAAGTAGGGAATTTATTTCAACAATTGGCTACTATGGTTACTGAACAGGGAGAACAAATTCAAAGAATTGATGCTAATGTTGAAGATATAAACATGAATATAACTGGAGCTCAAAGAGAATTATTAAAATATTATGCTCATATTACTAGTAATAGGTGGTTATTTTTAAAAATATTTGGAGTTTTAATTGTGTTCTTCTTTTTATGGGTATTAGTTAGTTAGATTGTTAATAAATGTATTTGGTTGGTCGTGTGCCACAGGTTGAGAAATCTACAGCGTTGTGTAAAATGACTCTAACAAAAGAAGAAACAAAAAAATAAAAAAAAAAAAAAGAATCCATATCTATGAACCCACTCATATCAGTGACTACCAAATAAATATTATCACTTTTTAGTACACTTCATTTACGAATAACTGTTTATCATAGGAGTAATATTGATAACTAACTTTAACAACAAATTACCTTGTATGTATTTGGCATTTTTTTAATCAGATTTAATTGAAGTCCCCAGAGTTATCTCCATCACTTTAAGACAAAGCATATCTATAATTTTAAGCAAGTATACTAATTTGAAATTAACAGTCCTTTGCTCAGATAATTAACAAGTCATTATTTCTTTTTAAAAACCAAATATAAGACAGGATCATGTGGGGATATTTTTTTGGAGGCAACAGTCAACAAAAGAAGGATTTGCCAAAAAAGGCAATAGTTGAATTAAGAGAACATATACAAACGTTAAACAAGAAGAAGAACCATTTACAACAACAAATGGACGATCAAGATCAATTAGCAAGAAAATATGTCAGTTCCAAACAAACAACCTTAGCAAAGAGTGCTTTAAAAAGAAAGAAAGGCTATGAATCTAATTTATTAAAAGTTGAGAACCAAATTGAAACTTTAGAGACGCAGTTGATTAGTATTGAAGGAGCTAATTTGAACTTAGAAACAATGAAAGCAATGAAACAAGGTGCTACCGCCATGAAACAAATACATGGAGAATATGATGTTGATAAAGTTGAGGATACTATGGATGAAATAAGAGAACAAGTAGAATTAGCAGATGAGATTAGCGAAGCTATATCAAGGCCAGTTGGTAATGAATTTATTGATGAAGATGAATTGGATGAAGAATTGAGAGAATTAGAAGAAGAAGCTAAAGAAGAGAAACAGAAAGTACCTACCCAAAAGGTGAAACCTCAACCTGTATCGAAAGAAGAAGAGTTGCCCCAATTCCCTAGTGTTAATAAGAAAGCACCTGTAGTTGAAGCAGAAGATGAAGATGAAGAAGCATTAAAAGCATTACAAGCAGAAATGGGATTATAAATGAATTGAATGTTGTATAGATGGATATATTAATTTCTTTATTAGCTGGTTAATTATAATTAATTGTTTTACAATGAGATTGTAGTTGTATTGTTTTCCACTTATCGGGATTGTTTCGTAAGAATTGATGGTGGGAGGGTCGTGTGAGAAAGAAATAAAAAGAAATTTGACTGTTGAGAGATTAAACACAAAACAAAAGGAGGGAAGACAGAAACAGAGAGAGATGAATAGGAAGAAAAAAAAAAAAAAAAAAAAAATTTCATCCTTCCCTCTCTAACAATAATACTTACAATCTGATCTTCTTCTTCTTTTTTATTTTCTTATTCGTTCATTTATTTATTTAATAAACTACTTCATAGACATCAAGATAAAAAAAATATAAAAGTAGTAAGGAAGATAAGGATATGCTAAAAGCCAGAAGAAATTTAATAAAAAAATTAGGTGTACAACTAAGAAGTTTGCATCAAACAACAAAATCATCAACGGCTGCTTTAGCAACTACAAGAACAGATGATTCAAAATTTCCATTTGGGTTTCAAGCTCATGATATTCTTACTAGGTACAGAGAATCAGAATCGAAGGCTGAACCTGCTTCAACCACAAGATTAAGTGATATTATGGCTTATAAAAATTTGATTGGCAAAAATTATACAGTGGGAGACGATAAAACTCCATTTGGAGCTAAAAAAGTGAATCGAATTGATGTGGAAAAGAATGAAAAGGAAATCGTATGGTTAAGAGGTGTTTTGGACGCATTTCTGGAACAAAAATATTATGATAGAACTAATCAAATTTTAATATCATTATCAAAATTAGTTCCTCCTAGTGATTTTATTGATATTGTGAACAGTCATTTGGAAAAATTAGCACAAGATGAAGCTCTTAACGTGAATTCTTTACGACAAGCCGTCACTAGAATTTCACTGGAGTGTAATTTCACTAGTGATGATCGTACACAAGCCATTATTTTAAACAAAATAATAAATTCTTCAGAAGATTCAAAATCTAGCATTGAAGATTTTTTTCAAAGTACTGATAAAAGAGTAACTAAAAAAGTATTAAGTCATGTGGATGTCATAGGATTAGATAACTTGTACAAGATTTTTGATTGTGATACTGTTGATTTTACGATGTTACCACTTGAATTAGTCGAGATTTATCAAGAATTTAAAATGAGTAAAAAGGGAAATGGCCTTGTTGAAGATACTTTGAAATTAAAAGAAGATAAATACATTGATGCTCTTAACAAAGAAAATGTAGATGAGTTATTACCCGTTGATTCATTTGGATTGAAAGTTATTAGACATAGTTTATTAGGATTGAAACCAGATCCAGAAGTAGCATTACGTTTTGCATCTCAAATCGAACTGCTTATTGAAGAATTGGGTGATGAGCAACTTGCAAAGGATATGAAAACTGGTAATATGAACTATTTTGAAATTTATAGAAGATTACAAACTGAATCACAAAAGGAAGCTTTTAATGAAGCTTTAGAACTTTTCAACATGGAAAGACAAAAACAAATTGAACTTAGAGCTCTTGAAGGTGCTAGAGAAAAATGGAAACACGATTTTGAAGAAATGAATAAAAGAGGCGATTTAAGCATGTCTAAAGAAGTTAATGCTCAATGTTATGATTGGCTTCAGAAAATGATACCAATTGTTAAAAAAGAACAAAAAATATGTGAATCTTTATTAGATGCCAATAGTGATATACCAGAAGAGGAATCAGCAGCAAATCGTGGATTATATGCGCCATTTTTATCGAAAATTGACGTTGAGAAAGCATGTATAATTGCTATTCTTGAGGCATTACAATTACATGCTCAAAAGGGTGCTGCAAGTGGTGTTCGTACTTACAAAGCACTTTCAAATATTGGTGCTGCCGTCGAAACAGAATACCGTAGTCATTTACTTGCTGAACAAGAAAAGAAATTGATGTCCAAAAAGGGATCATCAGCACAATTAAAACAACTAGTCAAAGATTCAATGAAAAAAATTGATGAATCCACTCCAAGATGGGATAATTCTGCACGTCTTAGTGTTGGTGGAGTTTTATTATCAGCATTAATGTCAGTAGCTGAGATTAAAGTTGTAAGAGATACAAAAGATGGTAAAGTTAAAGATACTCATAGTGTATTTTATCATATGACACAATACATAGCCGGACAACGTTTAGGAATGGTCAAATTGCATCCAGATTTCATTAAAGAATTAACAGGTACTAAATTGACTGATGCTATCCAACCACAATCTTTACCAATGTTGGTAGAAGCACAACCATGGAGCAGAACCCAAGGTGGTGGAAGTTATCATACCAATCATTATTTAGTAAGATTGAGAGATGCCCCTGAAACCAAAGCTTATCTTCAAACTGCTGATAAAAGAGGAAACTTACAAAATATTTATGAGGGATTGAATGTTTTAGGATCAACAGCATGGACAGTCAATAAAAAAGTTTTTGATGTTGTTTCTCATTATTGGAATACCGGGGAAGAAGTATTAGATATCCCTGGTGTTTATCCAGAAGTCAAACTACCACCAAAACCAGAGCCAGGTTCTGACCCTGAAAAATTCATAGAACACACAAAGCTTTCTTACAGAGTCATTCGTGAATTTGTGACAAACAGATCCCAAAGATGTGATCAAAATTATAAATTGGAAATTGCTCGTGCTTTTATTGGTGAAAAATTGTTTTTCCCTCACAACTTGGATTTTAGAGGCAGAGCATATCCTATATCTCCACATTTTAATCATTTGGGTAATGATGTTACAAGAGCTTTATTTTTATTTTGGGAAGGTAGAGAATTAGGGCAACACGGGTTGGATTGGCTTAAAATTCAAATCGCAAATCTTTATGGTTTTGACAAAGAATCTCTTGCTAATAGAATTAAATTTACTGATGAACACTTAGAGGATATATTTGCATCAGCAGCTAACCCATATGCTCAAGATGCGTGGTGGAAAAAGGCAGATAAACCTTGGCAATCATTAGGTGCTTGTTTTGAATTGGCAGAAGCTTATAAATTGGATGATCCTACAAAGTATGTTGGTCATTTACCTGTACATCAAGATGGTACTTGTAATGGGTTACAACATTATGCAGCATTGGGTGGTGATATTGAAGGTGCTAATCAAGTGAATTTAGTCGGTGCTGATAAACCACAAGATGTTTATTCTTATGTTGCCCTGTTGGTTAGAAAGAAAGTTTTAGAAGATGTTGAAAAAGGAGATCCGGTAGCAATATCAGTAAAGGACAAAATCACAAGAAAAGTTGTGAAACAAACAGTCATGACAAATGTTTATGGTGTGACTTTCATTGGTGCACTTCATCAAGTTTTAAAACAAATAGCCAATCAATTTGATTCCAGAGCTGAAGAACACGCAGCTTCTAAATATTTAGCCAACCAAATTTTTGCCGCTATCAGAGAATTGTTCCATAATGCACACTTGATTCAAGATTGGTTGTATGAATCGGCCAGAAGAATTACCAAATCAGTTTCTTTAGATGAAAATACCAAGGGAAATGATATTCTTTCTTCAGCTGTCATTTGGACTACTCCTCTAGGTATGCCCTGTGTTCAACCATATCGTGAACATAAATTAGACAAAATTTCAACCGCAATCCAAGATGTTAATATTGTCACAGCATCCTCAAAAAGTACAATCGATGGAAGAAAACAACAAACCAGTTTCCCACCCAATTTTATTCATTCATTAGATGCAACCCATATGTTAATGACTGCCACTAAATGTGGTGAATCAGGGTTACAGTTTGCTTCTGTTCATGATTCATTCTGGACTCATCCTGGTGACGTACCTACAATGAATCGTATCATTAGAGAAGAGTTTGTTAAATTACACAGTTCTGACATAGTTTCACTCTTGAAAGATGAATTTAAGGAACGTTATAGAGACTATTATCAAGTTGTGAATATTAAAACAGATTGTGAAGTTACTAAGAAAATCAGACAGATCAAGAGAGCCTGGGCTAAATCGCTCAACAGACCCGTTACTCTTTCCGATGAATTATTTATGGAACGTAAGAGATTACAAATGTTGGAATCAGAAGATCCTGAAGTGCTAGAAGCGGGTAAGAAAATGGAAACTACAATTAGTGTCACTGAAGGTGAAGATTGTTATAGCTTGCAAGCTCCTAAAAACAAACAAGGTTATGAAGTTTTGGTTCCGGTGGAATTCCCACCAGTTCCTCCAAAGGGAGATTTAGATATCAACAGTGTCAAAGATTCTAGCTATTTCTTTTCTTGAGTAAAATAGATTGGTTGTTTTAATTTTTGTATTTGTGGGGGTTTTTTATGGTGTTTATATAAAATGACCTTGTAAATAAATGAATATATATATATATATATATATATATTGGTGTTATATATTAATGGCTACAATTACTATCGATTTTATTCAAAAGCGCACCGCTATCTAATTGAATATCCAATGTATCTTTGGGGTCGATAATAAATATTTTATCTGGATTTAATATTCTTTTCGGGTCCAAACTTAATTTAATTTTTCTTTGTAAATCAACCATAGTCGTACCAAGTTCTAGATCCAAGTACCGTCTTTTCCCAACCCCGATCCCGTGTTCACCACTACACGTTCCCTCCGCTTCAATTGCTCGCTTTACCATTCGATCAACCAACTCCTTAACATGCAGGTAATCTGGGGAGTTGTAAAGCAATAAGAAATGACAATTTCCGTCCCCTATATGTCCCATAATTGAGAATTTGTTTTTAAACCCAGATGTATTCAAATCGTCGTTTGTTTGGGCTATAATTTCAGATAATTTCGAAACAGGAACAGCAAAATCAGTGCCCCAGCCTTGAATGTCGTTTTTATCAGCAAGAATTTTCTTGCCGTATTCGAAAGTGGACCAAAACCCGTTCCTTCGAGCTGACCATAACTCAATGCTTTCTTCTTCCGTTGAACTAGTTTTAAACTCAATCATGTTATGCTGCTCACCTATTTCTTGAATAATTTTCGATTGTTCCCAAATAGAATCATGGGTTGGTCCACCAAGTTTAAAAAACAACGTTGGAGTTTCCAATTGTTTCTTAGTGGTTGTTTCATTAACAAACTCAATCATTTTTTCATCCAAGATCTCCATCGCATTGGGCTGAACTCCTCGACGTATAACATCCAGGGCCATCTCCGCCGCTTCTTTGATACTAGGAAAACAAGCGACACTAACCAGTTCAAATTTAGGTCTTACATGCAATTTCAAAGTCACTTCCGTGATTAACCCAAGAGTGCCTTCACTACCAATGAACAATCTAGTTAAATCATACCCAGCGCTTGATTTTCGTGGTCTTTGTCTGGTTTTAATCACCGTACCATCTGCCAACACAATGGTCAAATTAACAACATTCTCCTTCATTGTACCGTATTTGAACGCATTTGTGCCCGATGCACTCGTAGCTACCATACCTCCTATATTTGCACCGGGCCCAGGATCAGGACCAAACATTAAATGGCTACCATCCTGTCTCAAAGTAAAATACTCATCCAAATCCTGCCAGCATATACCAGCCTGAACAACAATGTCAAGATCCTCCGGATGGAATGCTATGATTTTGTCCATTTTGCTGAATGACACAGATATACTGTAGGGTCCCCTAGTGTGTATGTTTTGTCCTTCGATTGAAGTCAATCCAGAATTCGCAACTATGGGAATCTGGTAATGATGTGCAATTTTGAGTAATTGTGAAACTTGTTCAGTTGAGTTTGGATATATTACGGCACTTGGTCGTTGAACTTCTGGATTCGGTGGATGGTGTGTTGAAAAATAAGAATCGTTATGTGAATTCATCACTGATCTATCTGTGGTGACGTTATCAATACCCACAATCTGAACCATTTCATCTAATCCAACTTTAAAGTCTTGTTCATTTGCATATTGTGGAGATGTCAATGTGTTGATAGGGGCTGTTGATAGATCTTGGGTTCTGTAATAGTGTTTCCCAACGAATATCCCACTTATAAGAAATCCAGATCCAACAGATGCATACTTCCATAAATTCAGTGGTTGTGACTTGCGATTGGTACTTAGTTTTCGAACTAGACCTGGGAATGCTCGAGTTGATCTAATCGACGAATACATTATTGTAGAGAAAAAAAAAAAATTGCAAAAAAAAAAAAAAAAGAAAGAATACATGGACCCAAAAACTCTTTTGACGTGTGGTTATAATGATTCTGTATATAGATATAAAATTAGATAATCTTGCCTTGTTCTTCAAAATTCTCAATTAAAGGTAATAATGGCTCCATCTCTGTTCTA
>JAKTXM010000186.1:0-19642 GCA_030582575.1 Candida buenavistaensis | reverse complement strand
CCCACATTATTCGTAGGGTTGATTTTTGTAAAATTTAAATATACAGTGACTTTCGTTAATATTGGTAAAAATAAGGAAGACTAACTCTATAAGGAACAAGCCTCACTCCTTATTTCCGAATGTATAAACAACTCAGGCGGACACGTTCCCATTCGTCCACACCGATTCTCATAACACCACAGTTCAGTAACGTAAGTGCGCGATTTCATAGAAAGATGTAAATAAATCAGGAACAATGGACGGACTGCATTCTGACTGGCTAAACTTTAAAAATATCGCCATTTTTGTGATTGAATTAATTTCCAAAACAATAGAAAGCTTTAAGGATATATTTGGGAAATCGCGAGTCAATATACGTTTGTTATACAACTCACCCACCTCTTTCTTTAGGGATGGAATTAATTGGTCCTTTTGACCACCACAAGATCTGGATTGTAAATCTTTCACTGTCAATGATCGTGTACCTTGCGTGGACCATAACCTTTCGTAATCCCGATCTAGTAACTTCACTTTCCCAATTTGGGGAGTCCCCGCACCACAATTCTTAGACAATAGGAACAACAATTATGAGCAATTAAAATTAAAGTACACGTAAAGTTGCATCTTTCATTATGCATGGATTTCTAGTTAATTTTAAATTAACAAAACTACTATAATTACAGCAAAAAGGGATACAAGGAAAACAATCACGTTGAGATAATTCACATGAAAACCTGACAAACGTTTGGTTTTTTAAACTTCTTAACCATACCCATTGCAACCTTAGTAGCCCGAGTTGCAAATGTAAAATTTTCAGAATACCTTTCTGTTGACAAATTCTTGTACTATAAAAAGGATAAAGGATTTCTCTTTGTCTGCTTGCTTTTCTTTTCATCAACAACAACTATCCAATGAAATTCTCTACTATTGCTACTTCTGCTTTATTATTATCTACCCAAGCTTTAGCTGATTTGTCAATCGTTCAATTATTTACCAAATCTAGTGACTCGATTGCTGATCAAAAATCTATCAGTTTGACTAAAGAAATTGCCGGTATCGGTTTTGCTTTCTTGGGTGATGAAGCTACCAAATTTACTTATGACAGCGAAAAGAAATCTTTGTATAAGCAAATCGCTCCTCTTTTCAAATTCAACTTAGGTCTTGTTAACGGTGTTGTTCAATTCACTTTTACTAAAAACGGTGACGTTGAAATTAATCCAGATGGTACTGTTACTATTTCCGGTTCTGACTCCTTCTTTGCTTCTAAGAACATTACTACACCTTTCGGTACCTTCACCAAATCATTCGGTATTACCATTGACAAGGAAGTTGATACTCCTCCAATCACCATTGTAGCTAAACCAGTTAATTAGAATAAGTAGATCTTATATAAATATTGGTAAAATGTATAATTGCTGCGAAATTAAAAAAAAAAAAAAAAAAAGAAAGATACCGGAATTAGACCAAATTATTCCCCAACCATCGGATTCGCGAGAAAATAATAATTCCCCCGGGGTCTCATTCCTAAAAAAAGCATTTGTGCGGCGTAGAAAAAAACTGACCTATGACAGTTGAGCATTTAATAATACACAGAAAAATAAACCAATCACCACGAACCAGTTTTTGGAGTATATACAAACAAAAAGAAAGGCTTACGTAAAATAAAGATGTACGAAACATAGATGAATAACCTAGCCGCACATAGACCATTTTTATACTCATACAATTGATTGTAGAATGAACCGAAATCTCCCGTGAGGTAATTGATTGATTCCGAGCTTTCTCCAGGAAAAAAAAAAAAAAATAAAAAATAAAAATAAAAAATTTAAGAAAAATTTCTCACTTTCACCAAAAACACATTTCTTTCTCTTCACATCCAATTCAATAAACAAAAAACTATTCCTTACAGACAAGGATAAAGAGATTGGATAAAGTTTTGGATTATTAACATATATTTTTTTTATTTTTGCATAACAGGTCATTTTTAATTTCCAAATTTTCAATTTTACATTCTAGACTTATTTATTCAGATCCCCTTTCAATGTTGACTTCATTCCGTACTCAAGTTAGAAGCTCAGCATCTAAAAGATTCTTGTCTTCTACATCAGTTAGATCCCAAGTTATTGGTTCTAATGTTAAAGGTCAAGATTTCAACGCTGCTAAATATATGAGCCAAAAATACCATGTCGTCGATCACGAATATGATTGTGTTGTCGTGGGTGCCGGTGGTGCAGGTTTAAGAGCTGCCTTTGGTTTAGTTTCAGAAGGTTTTAAAACTGCTTGTGTCTCTAAATTATTCCCAACTAGATCTCATACTGTCGCTGCTCAAGGTGGTATTAATGCTGCTTTGGGTAATATGCATAAAGATGATTGGCATTGGCATTTCTATGATACCGTTAAAGGTTCAGATTGGTTAGGTGATCAAGATGCTATTCATTACATGACTAAAGAAGCTCCAGCTTCTATTTACGAATTGGAACATTATGGTGTCCCATTTTCAAGAAATGATGAAGGTAGAATTTATCAAAGAGCTTTTGGTGGTCAATCCAAAGAGTTCGGTAAAGGTGGTCAAGCTTATAGAACTTGTGCTGTTGCTGATAGAACTGGTCATGCTTTGTTACACTCCTTGTATGGTCAATCTTTAAGACATGATTGTCATTTCTTTATTGAATTCTTTGCCATGGATTTGATGATGAAAGATGGTGCTTGTATCGGTATTGTTGCTTACAATGAAGAAGATGGTACCTTACACAGATTCTTTGCCAACAGAACTATTATGGCCACTGGTGGTTACGGTAGGGCTTACTTTTCATGTACCTCTGCTCATACTTGTACTGGTGATGGTTATGCCATGGTTTCAAGAGCTGGTTTGCCATTAGAAGATTTGGAATTCGTTCAATTCCATCCATCTGGTATTTATGGTTCAGGTTGTCTTATCACTGAAGGTGCTAGAGGTGAAGGTGGTTTCTTGGTTAATTCTGAAGGTGAAAGATTTATGGAAAGGTATGCTCCATCTGCTAAAGATTTGGCTTCTAGAGATGTTGTTTCAAGAGCCATTACTATGGAAATTAATGAAGGTAGAGGTGTTGGTCCAGAAAAGGATCACATGCACTTACAATTGAGTCATATTCCAGCTGCTGTATTGAAGGAAAGATTACCAGGTATTTCCGAAACTGCTCATATTTTCGCTGGTGTTGATGTTACTAAAGAACCAATCCCAATTCTTCCTACTGTCCATTATAATATGGGTGGTATTCCAACTAACTGGCAAGGTGAAGTTTTGAAAAAATCTGCAGATGGTAAAGATGAAGTTGTACCAGGTTTATTAGCATGTGGTGAAGTTGCTTGTGCTTCTGTTCATGGTGCTAATAGATTGGGTGCTAATTCTCTTTTAGATTTAGTTGTTTTTGGTAGAGCTGTTGCTCATACTGTCAGAGATAGTTTGAAACCAGGTACTCCAATTCCAGATCATCCAAAAGATATTGGTTATGATTCAATTGCTAATTTGGATAAAATCAGAAATGCCAATGGTTCCAAACCAACTGCCGATATTAGATTAGATATGCAAAAGACTATGCAAAAGGGATGTGCTGTGTTTAGAACCCAAGAAACATTAGATCAATGTGTGGAACATATCGCTGAAATTGATAAATCCTTTGAAGATGTTAAAACCACTGATCGTTCCATGATTTGGAATTCCGACTTGGTCGAAACTTTGGAATTACAAAACTTGTTAACTTGTGCTACCCAAACCGCCGTATCTGCCGCTGCTAGAAAAGAATCCAGAGGTGCTCATTCCAGAGATGACTACCCAGATAGAGACGATGTCGAATGGAGAAAACATACATTATCATACCAAGAACAAGTCGGTGGTCCAGTCAGATTGGATTACAGAGATGTTGTTAAAACCACTTTGGATGAAAACGATTGTAAACCAGTTCCACCAGCAAAGAGAGTGTATTAGATACAAATTTTTTGAAGTCAGAACGTATATATTTATATTTATATTTTTTAGTTAAAAAAAAAAAAAAAGAAAAAACGAAAAGAAGAAAATAAAAAATCAGATCCTTTATTTATTCGTGTACAATGTTTGTATTTTTTTTTTTCATTCGTACTAGCATAAACTAATTTTCAAACTAAAGAGTAAAATATTATTCATAAGACGGGATCATAAATTATGCAAACTAAAATTACTTATAATAATGATACTATACATGCGCGCTAGATAGTTTGAATAAATTTGGTCACGTAGTTAGAACATTTGCCTTACAATTCAGTTTGAATTATTGTGTGAGCCATTAGTATTAAAATTAATTTATGCTATTTTGAATTGATTTTGAAAACACTGTATATCTCTATTCAGAATAATCATCATCATCATCATCATCTCCATCACTCATAACTATATCTTCGTCGTCATCGCTATCAATAACAATAGGTTTCCTTTTAGGAACAGCAGCAGGAGCAGCAGTAGTGGATTTCACCGCCGATCTTCTGGAAGTTTTTGGTTTATCAAAAGTACCTAATATATCTAAATCTTCTAATTCATCTAGAATTGATTGTTTTCCGTTTGATTTCTTTTCAGGGACCGGCGTAGAAGATTTGGATTTTTTCTCTTTTTTAGGTTTTATTTCAAAAATATCATCATCATCATCATCACTAAATAAAGTGATTGTTTCCGGCTCTTTAGGTTTTGAAGCTTTCTTTTTACTTGTTGGGGAAAAGAATGATAAAATATCATCTTGTTTCTTAGAAGGCGGAGGTGGTGGAGAAGATGATGGTGATTTTTCCTTCTTGATCACTGGTTTAGTAACTTTTTCAGTCTTCACTTTCTTAGTTGGTTGATCCTTAATAGCTTTTGCTCTTCTCTTTGTCGTTTTCTTTTTACCACCAGAAGCTAATGATTCTCTGTCCTTTTCTTCACGAATCAAAAACTTTTCAAATTCTTCCATAAACTCATCCAAGTCTTGGTTCCAAAGATCTTTAGCTGATTTAGATAATAATTCATTCAATTCAGTTTCTTTCAAATCACGCTGCTGCATGATTTTAACAAATCTTTCATATGTCAATGCCCAAATAGACATACCTAATAAATAATCGTATGATGAATAAATAGTTGTTGGTACATGTTCAGTAGTTTCTTCTGCTTCTTCAATAACTCGAGATACATCACCATCTTGTTCTTCCTCTTGCTCTCCTTGTTCTTCCTCTTCATCTGCTGCTTCACCAGTTAACAAATTATCAGTTGATTTTATTGGTTTACCATCTTTAGTAAATTTAGTAAAATTATGTTTCTCCAACATACCAACCAAATCTTTCTTCTTTTTATTAGCAACACTTAATTGTTTATCAATAATCATTTTAATAAATCTTGCTTGTTCACTCAACATAAGTAATTGGTTTTGTAAATTATCAGCCATAAAATCTTTTCTTTTCTGATAATATTCTAATCTCACATAATAGAAATCTTTAATAATTTCTAAAACATTAGCGTATTTTTTGATTCTACCCATTGGGTCAAATGCAACCATATTTGCTAAACTTAATGAAGATACCAATTTGAATCTTTCCAACAACCCAATTCTTAACGATTTTTCCATTTCAGCATCACTCAATTTTACAACAAATCGAATGGATGTAGTATGATGCTCTTCCATATCTTTAATCCATGGTTGTGTTTTTTCTGTACCAAAACCACTCAATAAAAATTCTTTAACATTATTTGTCCAAGTTTTAATTGGAATTTCTGTAATCTCAACCGTATTCAGATCAATTTGTTCAATTCTGCCAGAAATTTTATATTTTTGAGGTCCTTGTGGTTCAATATCACCTTCCCATCCTTTATACCATGGTGTCATTTCTTCCAATTCTTCCCCATTCATTAATCTTCTGATATTTGCCACAAGATCTTTTGGATTATAAGATGGAATATTAGTGGACCAACCAGTACCGATACCTTCAGCTCCATTAACCAAAATCATTGGTAAAACAGGTAAATACCATTCAGGTTCAACAGTTTGTTCATCATCTTGAACATAAGTATACAAAGGATCATCCAATGGGTTAAAAATCTTTCTAGTAATTTCATTTAATTCTGTAAAAATATATCTCGCAGCTGAAAAATCTTTACCACCTGCAGCACGAGAACCAAACGAACCATTTGGTTTTAAAACATTAATATTATTTGAACCAATAAAATTTTGTGCAAGACCAATAATTGTTTGAACCAAAGATTGTTCACCATGGTGATAACCTGTATTTTCACCAACATAACCAGCCAATTGTGCAACCTTGATTTCATTCCTTAATTTTTTCTTAAAACATCCAAACAACACTTTTCTTTGACCAGGTTTAAAACCATCCAATACAGAAGGTATAGATCTAACATTATCCGACATTGAAAATAAAATCAATTCTTTATTAATAAAATCACTAATTGGAATTTCAGTGATTTCAGGGTCAAGATGAGTGCCTGGTAAAAATCCTTGTAACCATTCCTTTCTTTCATCAGCTTTCTTTTTCAGGAATGCTAAATCTATGCAACTTTTGTCATCACCTTGTAAAGCATGGAATCTTTTTAAATGACGATCTAATGCAGTGAAATATTCACGAGCTTCCATTGGAGTTGAAGTACCCAAACCCTTGTAATATTTATGAGACCAACGACATTGTCTACCTTCAGTATCTCTCCAATTTTCAAATTCTGGCATAGTATAGAATGGGATAACACGTTTACCACCTGCACCTCTAGCTCTAATAGTTACTTTAACAATTGGGGTAATAAATTCTAATAAAAATCCTGGTATATCTAATAATCCTGGAAAGGAAGTCTCCAAAAAATTAATAATTAACCCTTTGATATGTGAACCATCTTGATCTTGATCTGTCATAATCATAATATGACCATATCTTAAAGTTTTGATATTCTCAGAAGTATAAACTTTCTTGTGTTGTAAACCAATAATCTGTTTCAAGGAATTGATTTCAGCATTTTTAGCAATTTGATCAGCAGAGGCTTCTCTAACATTTAATAATTTACCACGTAATGGGAAACATCCATAATAGTCTCTTCCAACAACAGAAAGACCAGCAACTGCCAAGTTCATAGCAGAAAGACCTTCAGTAAGAATTAAAGTACAATTATGACCATCTTTAGTACCAGCTCTATTAGCATCAACTAAATTAACTTGACCTTTAATACGCAGTTTTCTACTACCATCTGCTTTTTGAAGAGCTTTATCTTCATTTGCACTAGCAATGGCTCTAATTTTATCAACAATACTTGTTTTCAAAATTCTGTTGATCAATCCTTCATTAGCAACAAATTTTTCTTTTCCACCAAATTGTGAAACTTTTGTTGTTAATTGTTCTTTAGTTTGAGATGTAAATGCTGGGTTCTCAATAAGACAATTTATAAATAAAAACATATTATCTCTAACTTCTTGTGGTTTAATCATAAGTTTTTTTTTACCCTTTTCCTTTTTGGATAATGTATCTACCAATTTAGTAATAATTTGATCGGAGACATACTTAACGTGAGTTCCTCCTGAAGTAGTTGCAATGGAATTTACAAAACTAACTTGATTAAAAGAACCATCACTTACTGCAAATGCAACTTCCCATCGATCATTAAAAACTTCATGAACAACTGTGGTATAATTTTTCAAAGTACCATCTTGTGGTTCAGGTTCAGGTGATCTTTCTTTAATTGCTTTGACATACATTTCAACATAACTTTTAAAACTAGAAACACTTAATCTTTTATCATTAAGATAGATATTACAATTTTTAACTGTACCACATAAATCATAAACTCTTCTTCTCAAAACAGCCAAAAGATCATTATCTAAACAATCCATATCAAATTTACTCAAATCTGGTTTGAATGTAATTTTGGTATATTCCTTTTTAGTTCTTAAAGTGGTTATTTTTGGAGTTGAAACAGAAGACATATTATTTGTCCAAGTTTGTTTATATAATTTACCTGTATTCAAGTCAGCAGTTTCAACTTCAAATTGAGTAGAGAATATGTTACATAATTTTGCACCAAAACCATTTCTACCACCAGTGACCTTTTTTTCATTATCATCATAATTTGAGGAAGTTAATAAATTACCAAAAATTAATTCTGGAATGTACATTTTTTCTTTAGTATGCATTTCAACAGGGATTCCTTTACCATCATTCATAACTTCAATCACGTTATTTTCAGGGTCTATTTTAACTTTAATATTTTTCATACTTGTATCTCTAATTTTATTATCAGCTGCATTGACTAAAATTTCATCGAATATTTTATATAAACCTGGAACTATAGTAACTTCTTTAAAAACCATTGATTCAGTTTCAACGTCATAACACCACATTTCCACATTGGTTTTTTCAACTGATCCAATATAAGTATCTGGTCTTTTCAAAATATGCTCTAATTGAGATAATTTTTGATAAGTTTCCGATGCATTTGTGGTTTTAGGAGTTGTAGATCGAGATGATGCGGTAGTATTATTAGTTGAATCAGAAAGTGGTTTTTTCAGTTTAGTAGACGCGTTTTTTTTCGAATTTTTTTTAGTAGAAGATACAATAATATCTTCTGAACCATCTGTAAAATAATCAGATTCTGAATCGGACATTATAACAGCAGTTTTGATTATTATTGTCTTGGTGTTGCTAACAAAATAAAAAAAAAAAAAATTAAAAGAGAGAGTAGAAAGAGAAAGTTCTCTTATTTTTTTTTTTGTTGTTGTTGTTGTTTTGATCATCAAGTTTGTTTGTTATTATACGCGTATTTACAACTACAACTATATATATATATATATATATATATATATAACATTTACATTATTAAAATTTATAAATTCTTCTTCGTCTTCTTTAATATACCATTTTGAATTCTTTCAAATTCATCATCATCTAATTCTTTGACTCTTTTTTTACCTTTTTTATCACTATATTTGCTTTCTAAATTACCAATTAAATCATCTAATCTATTAACTTGACGACTTTTAATTAGACTAGTTAAATCACCTTGTTTATTTGGTTTATTTTTAATTAATTTCAGTAATTCTTCAGCTTCTTTAGCTTCTTTAGCTAATTTTTTCAACATTTGCTTGACTTTAGTTTTTCTTGATTTAGTATATTTCGCCCACGATTTTCGTACACTTTCATTAACTTTTAATTTACATATTTCCAAATCAATTATTTTATAAACTCTTTGTTCTTCTAATTCAGTGAATTCTAAATGAGGTATTAATTCAAATAATTTAAGGAAATCTCCATCATAATAAATAAAATTATTTAAAATATCGATTCTCTCTTCTTGAGAATTTTGATACTTTAATCTATCTTCTTCAACCATTTCCACAGTTATTGTTTCATTAATAGATTCGAAATATTCTTTCCAATCAAATCCTTCATCTTCTATATCATAATCAATTAATGAACCAGTATTATCATATCTTTTTCTTTTTATAGGATCATTCAATATACTAAATGAAAATTGTATTTTAGTAAATAATTCTTCTGAATTATCTTGTTTGGCATTTTGACGTAATTTATCAGGATGGTATTTAAGACAAAGTTTTTTATAAGTCTTTTTTATTTCTATAGGAGTTGAAGATTTTGATACTCCTAATACTTCATATGGATTTATATCAGGAAATGGAATACCCATTATTAAAACAAAAATAAAAAAATACAATTCAAGTGAAAATAAAAAAAAAAAAAAAGAATCTAAAAGTTGAATATATATGAATGATGATGTGATTAGTAGTAGTAGCTTTTTTTTTTTTTTTCTGTTAGTTAAGTTATGTAAAAAAACGCACATATAGTAGTGGTACTATAAAGGAAGGGGAGAAAGCAGACTTCCAGAGGAAAAGAAAATATGTATTGTTAATAGACCAACACACATACACATACACATACACCAAACAAACAAACAAAAATATATTCTGTTAAAAATAATACAAAATCAATAAAAGAACTATATATAAAAAATAATAATTAAAACACTTCACTTATTTTGCTCTTTTTAATTGCTCAATTTCCCTATAAGCAGATTCTAATTCACGTTTTAATTTTTCATTAGAAGCACTTAATTCACTTACAGCTTGTTCAGTTAATAATTTTTCTAAAGTCCATTTTTCAATATTATTATTCTCATTTTCTTTTAATCTTTTAATATATTCAACTGCTCTTTGTAAAATTTGTGCTTTATTAGTATCTGTAGTAGGAATCAATTGAGCCAATTCTTTAATACCAACATTTATAGATTCCCTTCTCTTTCTTTCAACTTCTTTATGATTTTCTCTTCTTTGTTTATGCCATTCTTCAGATCCATGTGGTGGTTTAGCAGCTTCAGAAATATATTTAGATTGTCCTTCTTGTTTTTGTTGCTCTTGTTGTTCGTATTGAAATTGTCCTTGTTGTGGCTCTTCTTTAGATTCATTATCTTGTGGATGTTCAGATTCAGGTTCAGCTTCAGCTTCAGGTTCATGTTCATGTTTAAGTTCATTTGTTTCTTTAGATTTCTCTTCATTTGGCTCACCATTAGATTCTTTCTGTTCGCTGGCAGCTGCAACTGCAGCAGTAGCAGTATCAACATTACTGGATTCAGAAGCTTGTTTAGTTAATAATTCATTATCAATCTGAATATCTTTATCATGTTTGTTCTGTTTCTTAAGTTTACGTTCCCGACGTTCCTGTTCTTCTTCGGGGGTTCTTTTAGTCTAAAAAAGACTTTGTTAGTAATCATGTGTATAAGTTAAAAGTGTGAGGGTGCAAATGTACAACTTTGTCTGTTGCAAACAAAAAAAAAAACGTGATTTCAGTATCCTTAAAATAAACAAACAAATTCAACTTTAAACCATTAACTGCACAACACTTTTTTGTAAAAAGGCAAATACTTATACTATAAAGTTTCAATTAACAGTATTCAACCTTGTTAGATATAATTAACATACTTTTCCCATTTTACTTAAATTGTTTGTATTGGTAGGTTACCTAAACTAAAGGTATGAAAGAAAAAACAAAAAAAAAAAAAAAAAAAAAAACGTGAGCAATTGGTGATCACGTTGTTGGCACGTTTTTTTTTTTTTTCCTTCTCCTTTTTCTTTCCCTTTCCCTTTCGCTCTCCTCCTTAACATTCTAAAATAATTTGCGTGTGATAATCAAAAGATTTTCAAAAAGAAAAGAAAAAAAAAAAAGAAAAAAAAACAGCAATAACAGACCAGTCAATATACTACTAATACAAGTAACATTAAGCAGTGCTTCATTAGGTGATATTTCAAATTACATAGATCTAACCTACATTAGATTTAATTGATATTTTTTTAATTTATTTATTTATTTTTATTTTTCCTTTTTTTTTTTTTCCGAAATCTTCTAAGTATTGTTCAACCGGAATAGCCATATTCATTTAATATTTATCTGAAAATGAATATGCGCTTAGAAGGTATGAATATTTTATTAATATGCGTTTAGCTTACCTGTATATACAACGTGTAAAAATGCTTAAATTATTCATTTTCTATTCTTTTGTTTTCTCGGAGTTGATTCTTTTTTTTTCACATCAACTGATTACACTTTACACAGATCTTCAAACATGTTAATCGGAATATTCCTAGCCAAAAAAAAAAAAAAAAAAAAAAAAAAAAAAAAAAAAAAAAAAAAAAAAAAAAAAAAAAAAAGAAAGAAAGAAAAAAAAAATAGATCATTCCACGCCGTGTAGTTTAAGAATATAAATATATCTTCTGTTTTCCACCTTCACCATAATGTAGAATTTTATTTTCTTTGTTCTTCATCACAAACAAACAAACAAACACTTTATAACAATGTCTGAAATCACTTTAGGTAGATTCTTCTTTGAAAGATTGCATCAATTGAAAGTTGATACTGTATTTGGATTACCAGGGGATTTCAATTTATCTTTGTTAGATAAAATTTATGAAATTGATGGTATGAGATGGGCAGGTAATGCCAATGAATTGAACGCTGGTTATGCCGCTGATGGTTATGCTAGAGTCAATCCAAATGGGTTGGCTGCTTTAGTAAGTACTTTTGGTGTTGGTGAATTGAGTTTAACCAATGCAATTGCAGGTTCATATTCCGAACATGTTGGTGTTATTAATTTAGTTGGTGTTCCTTCTTCATCTGCTCAGGCTAAACAATTATTATTACATCATACTTTAGGTAATGGAGATTTTACTGTTTTCCATAGAATGTTTAAAAACATATCTCAAACAAGTGCATTTATTGCTGATATTAATTCTGCACCTTCTGAAATTGATAGATGTATTAGAGATGCTTATATTTATCAACGTCCGGTTTATATTGGATTACCATCCAATTTAGTTGATATGAAAGTTCCAAAATCTTTATTGGATAGTAAAATTGATTTATCATTACATCCAAATGATCCAGAATCTCAAGCTGAAGTCATTGAATCTGTTGAAAAATTGATTTCTGAAGCTTCCAATCCAATTATTTTAGTTGATGCTTGTGCAATTAGACATAATTGTAAACCAGAAGTTTCTAAATTAATTGAAGAAACTCAATTTCCTGTTTTCACCACTCCAATGGGTAAATCAAGTGTTGATGAATCGAATCCAAGATTCGGTGGTGTTTATGTTGGTACTTTATCAAAACCAGAAGTTAAAGAATTTGTTGAAAATGCCGATTTAATCTTATCCGTTGGTGCGTTATTATCTGATTTCAATACCGGTTCATTCTCTTATGGTTATAAAACTAGAAATGTAGTTGAATTCCATTCTGATTATACCAAAATTAGACAAGCTACATTCCCGGGAGTTCAAATGAAAGAAGCTTTACAATCATTATTAAAAACTGTTAAAAAATCAATCAATCCGCAATATGTTCCTTATCCGGTTCCACAAACTAAATTACTCAATACACCTGCACCTCCTTCAACTCCATTAACTCAAGAATATTTATGGACAAAAGTTTCATCATGGTTTCAACCGGGTGATATTATAATTACTGAAACAGGTACTTCTGCTTTTGGTATTGTTCAATCACGTTTCCCTAAAAATTCAATTGGTATTTCTCAAGTTTTATGGGGTTCTATTGGTTTTACAGTGGGTGCAACCTGTGGAGCAGCAATGGCAGCACAAGAATTAGATCCTAAAAAAAGAGTCATTTTGTTTATTGGTGATGGGTCTTTACAATTGACGGTTCAAGAAATATCCACCATGTGCAAGTGGGAATGTAATAATACTTATATGTTTGTTTTGAACAATGATGGTTATACAATTGAAAGATTGATTCATGGTGAGAAGGCTCAATATAATGACATTCAACCATGGAATAATTTACAATTATTACCTTTATTTAATGCTAAAGATTATGAAACTAAAAGAATTTCAACCGTTGGTGAATTAAATGATTTATTTTCAAACAAACAATTTGCTATCCCTGATAAAATTAGAATGATAGAAGTCATGCTTCCAACTATGGATGCTCCGGCTAATTTGGTGGCTCAAGCTAAATTATCTGAAAAAACTAATGCTGAACAATAAAAAGTTTATAGAATTTTATACTAATTAATGAGAATATGTTTTTTTTTTTATTTTTATTTTTTTTTTTATTTTTTTTTTTTTTTTTTTCAATAACAATAGAAGTTTTTGAATCTCTGGGTATAATTACCTATTCAAGCGCAAATAAATAAATAAATAAATAAATAAGAATGAAAAAAATAACAATAAATACGATTGATTGTCGGGTATTATAGGGTCCAATTAATGAGGGCGGGGGGGGTGTGAAAGATATACCCCACATGGTATCGTTTAAATAAGACGAAATTTCATCTTGAATTTCATCTACAACTTTAATTAGCCACTATCTATTGTTGCTAAATTTCATAGATACGCTTTTTTAGGGCTTAGATTGCAAAATGGTTTTTTTTTTTTTTATTTTTATTTATTTTATTTTATTTTATTTGGATAACATGGTTTTGTATGGCTTCCGTTAGCGGTGTGACGAAGATGCACGTGCAAGTGAGATAATTTCAAGCGCGATGAGATTATTCATGCAAGTTGATCTTTTTTTTAATAACAATTTTACACAGGGTTTTAATTTTTTAAAAATTTTTATTTATACCAAAAGGTAAATTAATTTTTGAAAACTAAAGAATTAAAACGGAGGGAGGGGTGATATATTATTCCTACCACGTAATCACAATTAATTTTCAAGCTATATATGACTTATAATATATGGTCTCTCACGTAGTTTTGAACATTTGCTATAGGATTAGTTTGAATTATTATGTACGCCTCAGTTTTAAGAATCTATTAATCTCTCTCAGTTTCGATTAAATCTAAAAACACTGTGTATTCCGTGCGCAATTAATAGTTACAAAAGTATTACAAAAAAAAGGCTTAGATAAGACCAAATAAATAATTTATATTGTTGACATTTCTAGAATTAATGAAATTTTACTGATAAGAGGTTATGAGCCAAACATAAGAAATGCGTCTAATTATACGTCATATTGTTTTTTTTTTTTTTTTTGACGTTTAGAAGCATGAAATATGGTTGTTTATTATTTTTTTGTTATTGTATATTTGATGAACCAATCATGTACCAATGATAGGAAATCACCAATTTCAATGATAACTAATTTCCATTGTTCTTTTTTTTTTTTTTTGCATTCAATTTATTCAACGGAAATAAAGCAATCACGGAATCAACAATTAATCATTTTCTTCCTTTCCTTCGCGTTCCATTGTTATTCATTTTCAAAATTCATTAGGATATTCAACAACGATGGTAAATAATTTAGGAAATAAAATTTTGAAGAATAAATAGACCACGAAAACCCACTCTTATTCATCAATGATATTTTTTTTTTATATCAACAAACAAATCCAATCCAAACAAATCCCAGAATAAATTGAAAAAAAAATGAAAGTCTTACAAGTTACTTATTTTTCTTTCTTGGCTAGTACTTTAGCTACTTCCATTTACTCAAACAATGAATTCGCTACCCCAGTCAAAAGAACAGATGATGCTGCTTTATTAGGAAAAGTTGAAGGTCTCGTCAACTCGGCTGTTTCTCAAGTTGGTGATATCGTCAAGGGTGAATTAGATGGTCTCAAAAAACGTGACGATGAAGCTGGTTTATTAAGTAAAGTCGAAGGTCTTCTTAACTCTGTTGTTTCTCAAGTTGGTGATCTTGTCAAGGGTGAATTAGATGGTCTCAAAAAACGTGATGATGATAAAGCCGGTTTATTAAGCAAAGTTGAAGGTCTTCTTAACTCGGCTGTTTCTCAAGTTGGTGATATCGTCAAGGGTGAATTGGATGGTCTTAAAAAACGTGACGATACATCTGGTTTGATAACCAAAGTTGAAAATCTCCTTAATTCTGTTATTTCTCAAGTTGTTGATATTGTCAAAGGTGAATTAGATGGTACAGTTGGTTTAGTAACCAAACTTGAAAATCTCCTTAATTCTGTTGTTTCTCAAGTTGTTGATCTTCTCAAAGGTGAATTAGATGGTCTTACAGCAAGTGAAGCAGCTGGTTTATTAACCAAACTTGACAATATCCTTAATTCTGTTGTTCCTCAAGTTGTTGATATTCTCAAAGGTGAATTAGATGGTCTTACCGCAAATGATGCAGCTAATTTATTAACCAAAGTCGAAAAGCTCCTTAATTCTGTGATTTCTCAAGTTGTTGATATCGTCAAGGGTGAATTAGATGGTCTCAAAAAACGTGATGATGCTGGTTTATTAGGCAAAGTCGAAGGTCTTCTTAACTCTGCTGTTTCTCAAGTTGGTGATATCGTCAAGGGTGAATTAGATGGTCTCAAAAAACGTGATGACGATAAAGCCGGTTTATTAAGCAAAGTCGAAGGTCTTCTTAACTCTGCTGTTTCTCAAGTTGGTGATATTGTCAAAGGTGAATTAGATGGTCTCAAAAAACGTGATGACGATAAAGCCGGTTTATTAAGCAAAGTCGAAGGTCTCGTCAACTCGGCTGTTTCTCAAGTTGGTGATATTGTCAAAGGTGAATTAAATGGTCTCAAGTAAAACCTTTTTTCTTGATTTTTTATTTTCACCACCATTAGTTTATTTCTTAGTTTTCTTTTTCATCGTATCAAAGTTCAGCTAAGATATATCGTACCGTTTTGTTTTGTTTTGTTTTTGTTTTTGTTTTTAGATACCTTATAATTTACAACTTTTGGAAAAAAAGTAAAAAAGAAATCTTTGTTTTTCTTTTTTGTTTTTTTTTTTTTTAGAAGAAGAATTAATATATATGATATTTATTATTTAACTGTATTATTGTGAACTCCAATATATATATACCAAGATGGGGATCTGCGTTAATTTTCGGTGTCATGGAGTTAAAAGTTTCAAAAATAAACCTTAATCTAGTTTGAATGATCTCTTTCTGAGTTCGGAGTTCCTAAAAAAGATGATTTTTTTATCTAAACACTTGATTGGACTATATTTGACAAGTCTCGGTTTATGAAAACAACTATGAATTATGTGTTATTACTATTGCTTTTACTATGCTATTGCTATTGCTATTTACTATGCTATGCTATTTACTATGCTAAGTTATATATATTCTAAATCTTCATCAATTTTTAAATTATTATTAATACCATTTCCTCCTCCTCCTCCTCCTTCTTCTTCTTCCAAGTATGATTTTTGTAATTTTAAAAATTGGTCTACTTTATTTTCAAAAGTTTCAAAATCTCGATTTAATTTGAATAAAAAGGGTTCGTATTTCAAAGGTTGGAAATCAAGGTTATTATTATTATTATTATTCGACATTAATTTAGCTGTTGATTTACCAAATGTCAATTGCATGATTTCTGATTCATGAAACGAAGTGAAATCCGAAGTTGTTGAATAATTGATTAAAATATCATCATTATTTAAAAAATCCAATAATTCTGTTTCATTCATTGATTTTATTTTATTGAAATCCGAAGTCATTAATGGTGTTGGGTTTTTTGATTTCTTGAATGGATTATCTCCTGAATATTGTAAATTTGTGGATTCTTCTTCACTCAATGAATAAGAATAATCTTTTAATATTGTATTTGATGGATCTTGAGATAATTTGGTATTAAAAGTATGATAATTTGTCCATTTTGATCGATGTTTTAAAAAATAATATAAATCTTCTTGTTTGACCCACATTCTAATTTTGGATATAAATACATATCCAGCATGTGTATTTGCTGACATTCCTGATTTATATTCTCTTGATAATAATGTAGAATATTTTGATGGAATATAACCAATTTCTCCTTCAACCATTGTTTTAATTAATGGAGATAATTCATCCAATGAACTAAAATGATTATTTCTACAATTATAAATTTTTAATAATTCATTTGCAGGTGTATAATCTTTATTTTTATCTTTATCCTGTTGTTGCTTGATATTATTAAAAGTTGAAGGTAATTCTTTTTGAAAATGTTGAGGAGTTTCAGTATTTGATAATGCCAATGCAGTGATATCAATATATAAACCAGTATCAATATCAATAAATCTAGCATCGATATTATTATTACCATTTCCCTTTTCTCTAAAAGTAATAAAAGAACCACAATCCAAGAAAAATCTACCATAACCATCTTCTGGATCTTCAACAATTAAAGTTTGATTATAATTTAAAGATAATTTATGTAAATCCATAATTGGAACTTGAACATCAATATCATTATCCCAAGGAAATGCAATTCCATTCCAATACCAAGATAATAAAGACCCATGAGCAATCCAAGTTATTATATTTGTTTTTCTAGTAAAAGATAACCAAGAACGGATTAACCGATGTAAAGTTAATGATTGTTCAATAGTACCATACATTAACCCATTAAAAAATCTCCAATCATAATGATCACCTACATTTGTACCAATTAATTTAGCTTCAGAAAAATATTTTGGTGGACCTCCATTTCCATTTTCTACTTTATCAATTGAATATTTTAAACTTTGATAATAATTTTCTTCTTTATTTGATAATATTTCATTATTATTAATTATACGTTTTTCATAATTTAAAATTAATGAATTTGGATTAAATTTAAAACTTTCTTCGGGTATATTATATAAATAATCATTAATAACTTGTTTAGTATCTGGTTTATGATTTTTTTTTAATTTATAAAATTGATCCAATACATTTAAAGAATAATAATCATGCTGTTTTTCTTTTTTTGGAATTGTTTCAGTTTCACCATTTTTATTGAATAAATAATTTTCAGGTATACCATTTCTTAATAATGGAGGAGATGATTTAACATTAAATGAATAAGAACCTTCTGAAGTTAAAAATAAAATTGAAGAAGGAGGTGGAGCAAATGAATAAAGAAATGATTTACCAATAATACTTGCTTTAGTAGGAGTTGTTCTACCGGGATTTTTATAAACATTAAAACCAGGATAAATAATTTGTTTTTGTTTTTGTTGTTGATCATCAATTGAAAGTTTTTCATTTGGAATACACCAATTATTAATTTTTGGTAATGATTTAATTTCATTTTCAATATCATTTTCAACTTTATTTTTAATTTCATCTGATAATTTATTATATTCATCATTAATAAATTTATTCATATCAATTTTTTTACCCTTTTCTTTAATTTTATTACTATCATTATGATTATTATTTTCTCTTTTTTGAGATTTTTTATCTTGTTCTTCTTCTTGTTGTTGTTGTTGTTGTTGTTGTTGTTTCTTTTTAGCTTCTTCTTCTTGTTGTTCTTTTTCTTTCTTTTTAACTTCTTCCCAATTTTTAGCTAAAACTTCTAATTTCTTTTTTTCAGTTAAAACTTTTTTAGCATCATTTTTAGCATCTAATAAATTACAATCTGGTTTTTGTTCATTTGAAGCTAAAAGATATTTGTTTAATATAGACATATCTACCCAATCGTACCAATTAAAAGGTAATTGTAAATTATTATTTTTATCTTTATCTTTATCTTGATGATAATTTAATAGAGTCAATTCTTGATTAATATAATAATAATATAAACCTAATGTAAATCTTGGATCAAATGGATGAATTAAAGGTTTATTAATTGTATAATCCTGTTGTTGTTGTTGTTGTTGTTGTTGGTTCTTTTTTATGGATTTAAAATATTTAGGTATTTGAATATTTGATTGTTGTTTATTATTAGTATCTATTATCCAAAATTTATTTTCTAAATCATTTTGTTTCTTTTGTTCAATCATTTGTTGAACTTTTAAATTTAAAAATTTTTCAGGATCATTATGTTTTAAATAATCATAATTTTTATAATTTTTATGATTCGTTAAATAATTATAATCATAAATTTTTAAAATTAAATCATCAAAATAATTAAATTGTTTTGAATAAGTTGTAGTTGATAAAATGGTTAAAGTTGTCAAGAATAATAAAATTGATATTACAATTAATTGAAAATTTTTCTTTCTAACCAGAAATATTAAATTGATTATTCTTATTAGATATTGTTTTAATAATGAATATATAGTTGTTGTTGATGTTGATGTTGATGTTGATGTTGATGTTGTTGTTGTTGATGTTGTTGATAATGATGATGATTTCATTGTAAAATTAGAATATATACTCTGTGTGTGTGTGTGTGTGTGTGTGTGTGACTCTCTTGTATTTATTAATATTTAAATTAATGGAAATGGAAATGGAAAG
>JAKTXM010000185.1:0-19870 GCA_030582575.1 Candida buenavistaensis | reverse complement strand
GAAGAAATATACGGCTTACAAATTTCAATTTCAATTTCTTTAAAAAGAACAAAAAAATAAAAAGAAAATAAAAAAATTTCTTAATCCCTACAACATAACTAAAAAACATCAGGTAATCGTTCCACCACATACCCATGTCCGCCAACGCTCAAGATGGGTATCCCGGGTATTTTTCTTATTCTTCTCTTTAAATCCGCATCATTAGTAGCCACAATGAAGCATTTATGCAGCATCACCCGATTGACCAAACAGTCGTCCGCATAAGTGCCCGAATGAGAACAGCTGATTCTTTTAATTCTTGGATCCTTAGCCAACTTCAACGCAATACGATACTTGGATCCCAACTTCTCAAGCTCCGCAATCACACAGTCGGTGATTATCGGTATACATTTCGCCATCAAACAATCCATTAACCCCCTTATTATATCGATCTTCTTCTGAATGCTGAAATTGATGAAATTCGTATCGATGAGAACCTGATACGGTGGTTTGATGGCCTCGTTGTATTTGAAAAATAAAGATGACGATACTTGTGGAATCGACCTGGTTAGTTCAGGGTCGTGTTTGGAACCACCCGTGGTGTTGTTGTTGTTGTTGTTGTTGTTGGATGATGGTGTGTTGGTGAGTCGTTGGTCTTTCTTGCTGAGTGTTCGTTTCACAGCAGCAAACTTTCTTGTCTTTTTGGCTTTTCCCATGGTTTGATATAATTATCAGATATAAGAGATGAGGTGAGTTTAAGAATTTTTTTTTTTTTTTTTTTTTTTTTTTTTTTTTTTATTTTCGCACACGAATAAATTTATACATAAACTTATATATATATATATATATATTTACTTTTTTTGATAAATTAATTGATAATCAAAAGCTTTCTTTTCATTTTCTTCTCTTTTCCAACTTAATAATCGATTATTTTCAAAATCAATTTCAAATAATCTCAATTTTCGAACATATTGTTTATCCAATTTGGTGATTCCTGAATCACCAGTTATACTATTATAACATAACCATATGGATTTATCTGGTTGAGTTTTGGATTCAGATAATAAACAAGCATCATTTTCATGTTCATGTCCTACTGCAATGACATTATAACCGCATGTGATTATATCATCATGGAATTTAAGATTGGTTTTTTCTTCTAATGCATGTTTTTCATTATATGAACCAATAATTTTGAATTTACCTTGTGGTCTGAATTGTGGAATAGGATAATGGAAAAATAATAATTTATAATCATTAACGACTCCATTATTTAATCGATATAAATAAGTGATTTGTGAATCTTCTAATAAATGATCTTCAGAATCCAATATTGTAATAGTAGCTGTTTGATCATTATTTTTATTTTTGATTTGAAAATTATAATTAGTAACACCATGTAAATTTTCATTAGGAATAGTATTTAAACAATTTGGTAATGTTGATAGAAATTGTATTATAGAAATTTTAGTTTCATGATCAGTTACTTCATCACCAAAAGTAAAAATAAATTTAATATTTTTAGCTAATATTGGTTGTAAAGATTTTAATAAAATTGATTTATAATCAATAGAACGATGAATATCAATTAAATCACCAGTAATAACAATCAAATCCGGTATTTCTTGTTTAATTGAATCTTCAATAAATTTCAAAGTTTTTAAATCAGAAGTACATTTTTCTTCATTAATTTGATTTTCTCCTTCAATTTCTAAAGTTTCACAACGTCCTAAATCCTGTCCAAAATGTAAATCCGATAATTGCATGATTTTATATTTATTATTATTAGTTTCGATCAATTGAGATAATTTCAAATTATTTATTTCTTGATTCGACTCTCTTAAATTGAGCTCCTCATTTATACTCATCATATTTAATGAAATAATAGCATGAATGGAATCACTTGTACTTATATGTAAAGTCTTATGATATGGTCTTGAATCAATCAAATCATTATTTCCAAACAATACATCAAAAGCTCGTAGCATGGGTAAATTATCATCGATTTGTTGTTCAATATTGATCATTTGACTTTTTTTGAATAGACTTAATTTATCATCAATTATTATTTCTTCATAACTATCATCAATTTTTGAAGTTGAAACATCAGTTATAATTTTAGTTGCTTGATCTAAAGATTGTAATTTTACAATTAAATAATAATCATTTTTAATTTTAGAATTATGATAATAATTTAAACTTGGAGATACTTGAATAAAACCTTTTGGAATAGTACATTTTGGATATATACTACATTTTATAATTGAAAAATCATTGATTATTTGCATGGATTTCTTATTGTTGTTATTAGCATTCAATCGATGGTTTTCCAATTGTTGAGTTTGAAATAATGATAAATCCGGTGATATTGGTTTTGTTTGATTTGTAGCTTGGAATATAAATAAAAAAGCTATAGTACTTATTAAAAAAATTATCAATTTTCTGTATTGTTTATTAAGCATGGTTAATGCAGTTGTGAATGTTCTTGTTCCCATTGATGATGATTTATGATTCGACATTATCTTTATGGTTAATAATGGGGGGCGGGGGAATACTGGTTAGTTAAGAAAACCAAAATCAAAACCAAAACCAATAAACAAAAAATTTATATATAAATATTATGGTTTGTAAACCGAATATTCTGTATGAGGCGGTGAGATATGGATATATAGAACGACGATCCCACGCTATAAAACTCAAAATTTTCAAAAAAAAAAAAAAAATACAAATAAAGAAAAAGGAAATGATATTGAAATAAATAAATAGAACTATAACTATAACTATAACTATAATTATATATATATATATATAGTTGTGGGTTGTTTTTTTTTTTCTTGAATACCCAAATTGAGAAAACTAAAAATGATTTAAAAAAATTAAAAATTGAATTTTGTATTCCTGTTTCTAAAGTTAAAAAGAATGTTATATCAGTTTAAAATTACGCCTCTTCTTCTTATACGATTAACGCACCCACCCGTAATAGCTACTATACACACAACCCCTTCTTCCCCGTTTATGTTCACAAAAAATAAAAATGAAAAAAATAAAAATAAAAAATAAAAAAGGCAACCATCGCAAATCTCTCCCAATTGAATCTAGACTTGGGACGGGGTGTTCAAACCAAAGATACTAATACACGTGATTATTTCTTTATTTGTTTCTGTTTTCGGAGTAATTAGAATAATAAAATTTATTTAGAATTTTTTATTAAAAACTCTAGTTTGTTTATTCTATTTTAAAAACTAATAAAATAAATTAAATAAAAAAAAAGCATGTGTTAAATCGATGTGGGTTTATCGTTAATATTCCCGTAAGAATACGGAAATACCCGTTTACGAAGATTGTTTTAATTAACGGTTAAACTTATTTCTACTTGATTCTATTGTTATTTATTTGTGTTTGCTATTTATTCGGTTGTGTGTATCTGCAATAAAGGCATCTACAATATACCTGTGTTAGTATCTGTTAAAGTGTGTTTGCTTAAAGTAGAATATTTTATTACTAACTTGGCTGAAATTTAATTTTGTGACTCTTTACTTCAAGGAGTTTGTGTCTGTCTAATTTTTATTACTAATAATAATAATAATAATAATAATAATAATAAAAGCATTCTCTATATTTCAAAAGCCAAATATTCCCCTACTCTAGCAGCATAATATAACATGTTGGATTATCATAGAGTTTAAAATATTAAACTTCTGTCAGTGGGTATTTTAAATTATAAGGACTCGAATTAAACGCGTCTCTCTCTCTCTCTCTCTCTCTCTCTCTCTCTCTCTCTCTCTCTCTCTCTCTCTCTCTCTTTCACTCTCTCTCTCTCTCTCTCTCTCTCTCTGGGAAAGGGAGGTGATAACTTTCAACTTTTGTGTTTTTTGCATTTTATTTTTTTTTTTTATTATTCTTGTGGAAGGATGGAAAGTTTATCAACCTATATAATCTCTAACCTCTTCTTCTTCTTCTTCTTCTTCTTGATTTGATCCTTGTTTTAATAATATCTCGTGATCTAAATGTAAGAAATTTCCAGCAAGTATAACATCAGCCAAAAGTACACACGAAGCATAAATTATAAAACCAAAATATAATTTCCCATGGCTTGCCAATTGACCAGTTATTAAAGGTCCGACGCATCTAGCTAAAGTTTTTCCTATATTAACCAACCCCATGACTTTGGTTATATCTTTTTTTGGCATGATTGAAGTGAGCAATACTTGTCGTGGAACAACATCCATTGTAGACGTGGTATAGTATAAAATCAATAATATTGCAACAAATGGGAAATATGTACATATGGCAATCATACCGAAAAATATAGCCGATGGAACTTGTGTAAATAATATAGCTTTCACAGGACCTAATAATTTCAATAAATAGGCTGATGGTAAAGATGATATTGAATCAATTGAATTGGTGACAAAAAATAAAACACCCAATGCACTAGCTGTTAATTTAAATGTAATTTTCAAATAATAAATAATCCATGCACTAGGCATGAATCCATAACCCAATGAATCAAGCATAAAAATGCATAATAATCGAGGAAGATAATGTTTGGAAATATCCGATAAAGATGAATATTTATTATGTAATAATGGGGTATCTTCATTTTCAATATCTATATCAATTTCACATTCTTTAGAAAGAAAAATCATTAAACAAAATTTTAAAATGGCTAATCCAGAATAAACAATAAATATAAATCGATAGCATGTCAAAATTTCTAAATTTTTAGTAAAATGTAAATAATCAACCATCCCACCACATATCAACGATCCGATAGCTGCACCTGCAGTAGCAAACAATCCATGGTATGCAAACACTTCTGGTCTATAATTCAAGGGTGTCAAATGGGCAATACTTGCCTCTTCTACTGTTTTGAATGGACCTGTTTCATCTCCACTTGGAGAAATCACACCTATTATAGCCCCAAGCAATAATACGTTAAAATCATCAGATATAGCAAATACTAAACCAGATACAAACATCATTGTTGTTCCTAATATCATGACGTTTCGACGACCCAATTTATCGGCGTTCCATGTGAGATAATACGATATGAAAATATCTCCAACCATGGTAAGGGTCATGAATACTCCAATTTGGGATTCATTGATGTTTAATGATTTCAAATAAAGAGTCAAGATTTGGTTCGTAAGTCCATAACTTGCCATACGTAAAAATACTGATCCCCAAAGAAGTCGAACATCCTTGTTTGATTGACTGAATGATTTGAGGAGATGCATTGATAATTGACGAGAGAGAGAGAGAGAGAGAAGTTTTCTTTTTCTTTTTCTTTCTTTCATATTGATTGCGCAATCGGTTTTATCAAACGCGAAATTTAGGAGAGAAAAGTAGATCAATTTCTTGAGATCTGAGATATCTATATTATAACCATTGTTTGTCTTATGTAATGTCATAAAATTGTATTATTATTAGTTTTGATATTTTGAATTTTTTTTTTTTTTTTTTTTTTTTTTTTGGTTCAAATTTAAGATTAAAAATATATATTTTATTTTATTTTTTTAGTTAAGTTTATAAAGAGAATTGTTTAAACGGTTTTAAAATTTCAATTATCTCTTGTAGCACATGCAAATCACCTTACAGTTTAAAACAGACAAATATTAAATAATCACCAATGATTGCCCTTTCAATTCATATTACTGAAACGTCAAAAATTTATGACATCAACCAGTTTCTACAAGATCTGAACAAATGGACGATCAAAAGTGGAGATGGAAGATTGACACACTTAATTTGAGAAAGACAAAAAAAAAACAATCCGATCGGAAATAAAAAATAAAAAACAAGAAAATAGAGGTCTAGGTCTAGACCAATTTCAATGTTTCCTCTTTCTACACAATCCCAAATTAGACGATTTCAATTGTTTATTTAAACCATTCTTTCGTAACAACAAGTGGAGGTATTGAAATACGAAAGTGGGTGGGTGACGCGAAAATGAATGTTGCAACCAAATATTAAACTTTTTTTTTTTTTTTTTTTTTTTTTTTTTTTTTTTTTTTTTTTTTAGTCCTGCAGATGAATTATGCATGTGGTGATTCGCGTTATTATTATTAATAGTAAACAATAACACAAACCATACAGTTTTTTTAGACGGACAGCAATTGTTTTCTTAGAAAGGGGGAAGGGGGAGAAGAACTGGATAGATAGATAGATAGATAGATAGATAGATAGATAGATAGATAGATAGATAGATTACCACACCCGCTCTTTTCGTATTACTATTATTAGTATAAATATATATTTAATTCATTTTATTAAAGCTTGTACTATCAATCTTTTATCTCTTGGCAATTCAATTTGGTCTAATATCTCGTTAGACATACTAATGTAAAACAAGATGAGCCGGAAAACAAAAGCTTTTCATTTCCTCCCCCCTTGACGCGAATACTGACGCGAATACCGACGCTAACGCCAACGCTAACGCTAACGCCGATGCTAACGTCAACGCCAACGCCAAAAAATACCTATTATGTATAATGTGATAAATGTGATAAATGCATAATTTAAAAATGATGCATTTTGTATTTTCGGGAATGTTTCCCATGGATGGATGGTTTTAATTCTTTTTATATGAATAAAAAATTGAGATGTACAAGTACCAAAACAAAAGGAAAGTGTTCATTTTAAAAAAAAAAAAAAAAAAAAAAGAAAAGAAAACATCATGTGTGTATAATTAATTGGAGTGGGAGATGCAAAGTAATTGGAAGATACTCAAATTAAAAACAATATAAAAAAAAAAAAGAATTAACATAAAATTATCAAAATATGAAATATCCTGCATATAATCTATTAAAAACTTTCAATAATAATAACAATAATTGTTTTTGTTTTTGTTTTAGTTTTAGTTTTAGTTTTAGTTTTAGTTTTTGTATTTCTTTGTATATATATATATATTTTAACTACCATTTCTTTTATATATATATGATACTTTTTCTTTTTACCGTTTATCTTTGAACAACCCCCCCCATCCCCCCATCCCCGTACCTTTCTTCTTTTATATATATTTATTTATATATATATATCACTACCAACTATTATTCATTCATTTAATCATAGCAAATCAGTGCTGTGTGTGTGTTTATATCCCCCTAGTGTGTTTATATATATATATATATATATATATTCGTTTGTGTGTGTGTGTGCGTGCGTGTGTATATATGTTGCAAATTAATTAATTAAACCAATTAATCAACCACTACTTAATAATATCAAGAACTTTTAATATATTTCTAATTAACACTTACCCACCCCCTTGGCTATTTATTTTCTATTTAATTTTAAAGTTTTCCCCTAACGGAAAGAAGAATATAGATTTATATAATAATTACCATCAAAACCTACATAATGATACATCAACGTACTTTCTCAAATTCCTCAATTGATGCATTTAATTTTAATAATAATTCCATTAATAATAATAATAATAATAATAATAATAATAATAATAATAATCAAAATCAAAATCAAAATCTACAAAAATTGGATGATTCAAATTTTGAAGAAATTTCAATTCCAGCAAAAAGACATTATAATCAATCAAATATAAAACAATTACCAACAACTCCAAAAAATTATTCTCCTTCTCCTTTACAAAGACAACTCACTCGTTCATCTTTACAAAGTAATGCTTCTTTAAATTCTCAACAACAACAACAACAACAACAAACTCCTTCTTCAATGCATAATAATCCTTCATATGTAATTAAAGTTAATCGTACACCAAGTAATTTAACTCCATCGCAAAGATTGAATTTACGCAAATCAAATATTAATAATAGTATATCTCAATACAAATCAGATGAAACTAATATTGTTAAATATAAAAAAAATCAATTAATTGATGATAGAGATGAATTAATTGATGATAATATTATATTTAATGTCCCATTTTCACAACCTATGATTTCTTTAAATCAACATGAAAAATTATTATTTGATAACCATTCCCGTAATTTATCATTTGTAACTGATGATTCAACAAGAACAAGTTCAATTATATCTCATATTAGTATTAATGATAGTATTTCATCAATAGGTGCTGATGATCATGATGATTTAATTAAAAATTCTACAACCAACAACAACAACAACAACAACAACAACAACAACATTGGTATGATTACCAATGAACAATTTAGCAGTATATCTGAAGATGCACAAGAATTAACAGTATTGTGTAATAAAGATGAATTTTCACAAATATATGATGAAAGTTTTCAAAAAAGAAAAATGTTATCCAATTTTAAAAGAATACTGTCAATACTACCGAATCTTCAAAAATCAAACAACAAGACTTCAGCAGTAGTTTCTCCTATCGATTCTAAATATCATACATTCACTAGGCCAATATGGTTACCGCCAAAATCATCTTTTGAAAAATCAAAACATCAAAAGGAATCTGAAGATATACTATATAATGCATTATATCAAGAATCTCAATTGCAACAAAAAAGATTGATTGATTTAGATATGGCTCTTAAACAAAGATCTAAAGATATTAAATCTTGGGAAAGATCATTATTGAATATCAAATCATTTAATGAATTATCTTTTAAAGATATTACTGAATTATATTGGAGAGGTATCTCAAATGAAATTAGAAGTAATGTTTGGTGGAAAATTAATTTATTAAGAAAATCAAATGAATTTGATGAAAAATTTTGTGATTATTATTTCGATAAATTTTTAGTTGTTGAATCAAAATTATATCATCAAATAACCAAAAATAAAACTACTACTACTACTAATTCACCACCAACTAAAGAGAAAATAGATGATGATGAACAAACCTTGCTTAATTCAAAAGTGTTTGATATCAAAGTTTCTCAATGGGGTAAATTATATAATCAAATTTATAAAGATTTGATGTTGAACGTTTATCCAGATGCAAACTATTTTCAAGATCGAGAAATTATCAATAAAATTACTAAAGTGATAATTAGTACTATTCTTTATTTATATGATCAATCGGCAGTTCCTCCAACTACCACCGAAAATGACGATGATTCATCAAATATTTTAAAAAACTTTTATTTACCAGGAATGATTAATCTTGCATCAATTTTTCAATTCAATTATAAAAATACTTACAAGAGTTTTGTATCAATGTGTCAATTTTATAAATTACGTTTACCAAGTATGATGTTGACTTATATGACTGGTCCAAAGGAGATTCAACCAATTTTAAAAAGTTCCTTAAATAGTTATATGGTTTACAAATTTGAAAAGATTTTGAAAAATAAATTAAATCGTATACTGGTTCATTTCAAAATTCATAATATTAATACATTTGAATATTTACCTCAATTAGTATTAAGTTTAGGTTTAAATTTTTTTAATTTTGAAATTTCACAAAGAATAATGGATATTATTTTATTTGATCCGAATTCTGATGAAGTAATTATTAATTTAATTATAAATTTTATGATTAAAATACAACATAAATTATTTGGTAACAAACATGAAATTTTACAAGTTTTATTAGGAAATAATAACTCAACTGGTTTGAATACTCATAAGTATGTTAATGTCGGTTATGAAATTGAATTTATAAATTCTTTAAAAGATTTATGTAAACAATAAATATTATTAATGTACAACCTCAATAAAACAAAAAAAAAAAAAAAAAAAAAAAAAAAAAAAAAAAAGAGCCCGTTTTGTGTCAAATCTGCCAATTATTACCAAACGGTAAGAATCATCACAATATCTTGGCTTCAACGTGGGTAGGGATGGAACATACCCTAAGTTCTTGGCAAGTAAGCAATATATAGGGGAACTATATAAACACAACCACCTTATCCAAAGTAGCATCATTACTTTGACGACCGGTTAAGGTGTTTCCTCAATTGTAAAAATATTAATAATAATTATAACCCCCTTAGATTCCAATTTTCATCCTCTTTCCTCTATTTAAAATTAGTTCTTATAACTCGGGAATATACGAACCAATCCAAGAAAAAAATTAATAACCCATCCCGGTTAGGGATCCAATTTATCAAAAAAAAAAAAAAAAAGACTTATCTAAATGGCTCACACGTGTGTTACAGTTACCTCTCATCTTGACGATTTAACAAGTATATAAAAAGAACATGACATGACATGACATGACAACTCTCCCAGTAGTTTCATTAGAAGCCACCACCCAAATAACGCCTTAATATAACGCCCTGCCTGCCTTCCAAGAATGTTATTTTCTATCATTGCCTGCTTAGTTGGTTTCAGTTTCAGTCTCGTTCAAGCGCACATCGTACCTGATCTTGAATCATTGTCGATTCAAGAATTAGCCAAACGTGCCAATGTAATGGACTCCGTATTCAATAGATTAACTGATTCCGAATCCGACTTCATCAGTTCCCATTTGACCAATTTGACTAATTTCAACGGCACAAAATGTGAACAGTGCAAGTTCCGTCTCAAGTATGCAAAATCCTTGGTTGAAGAATACCATGAAAAACAACATCTAGTAAGTTTGATGATGTATCAAAACTGTTTGGATTTAAACAATGGAACCGCTTCCAAATGTGATCAAATCGATTTTTTCGTAACTACCGATGCCAAAAATTATGTTGACAACAAACAGGATACCCTGGACTTTGCTGGAATTCAACAACTCGGAGTGGTTAATTTTTTTGATAATGATTTCTTACAAATGTTGAAATATTTGAATGTTTCGAGTGATTTAGATTTACATTATTATTGTTATTATAAAGGGTCCAAAAGTTGTAAATTGCCTCAAACTAATGATGTTGAAAAAATGTACGGTATCTCGAAATGGTGGCCTGAAAAACAACCGCATCATTATTTCGAGCCCCAATATACCAATAATACTGAAATTTTCAATGTCCTTCATTTTTCTGATATTCATGTCCAATTGGATTACTTTGTCGGTGCCGAAGCTAATTGTACAACTACTCCATGTGGTAGTGTTGGTTCATTCAATAAAGCCTTGACTGGACCAAATTATAACTTTACAGATTACTATTTAAGTTTCAATCCAAATGTTACAAACATTGACTTTTCATTCTACCCAGATGCCCACTACGATGAAAACAATACATATATTAAAGGTGAATATTACGATTATCCAAAATACCGTGGTTGGAACTTCAAACATGCCCCCGCCACCAGTTTCGGTGGGTACATGGCTGATTCCCCAGTTATATTCATGAATAATACTTTGCTTCACATGGCGGAAATTCATAAGGAGAAGAATTTCGAATTGGCTTTGTTTACCGGTGATGTCGTTGATCATTTGAAATACGAATGTACTCCGGAATACACCAAACAAGAAGAAGTTTTATCTTTCAGGGCCATGAAACATTATTTAAACAATATTCCCGTGCTTCCTGCTCTTGGAAACCACGAAACTTTTCCATATGGACAATTGGCTCCTGCTCAATACGATCTCGATGGAACTTACGCATGGAACGAAAACGAGATGGTTGATTTATGGATCAATAATGAATGGTTTGAAGCGAAGGACAGATACGATCTCAAGAGCCATCATGCTGGGTTCTCGTACGTTACTAATCGTGGATTGAAAGTCATTGGATTGAATTCAAATTGTTATTATCAAAAGAATTTGTGGTCGTATGTGAATCTCGCTTCCAATCCAGATATATTTGGACAATGGGAGTTCTTGGTTAATGAATTGATTGAAAGTGAAAAGAAAGGTCAAAGAGTTTGGATCATGGCTCATATTCCTAATGCTCATACTGATACTTTACCTTTACAATCACGTATTTTCGGAAAGATTGTTGAAAGATTTTCTCCTTATACCATTGCTAATATATTTTATGGTCATACACATAGAGACCAGTTCAATATTTTATACTCTTCAAACTCAACAAATAAAAAAGAAGAAGAATCAGCTGCTGCTGCAGAAGAAGATATAATTAATATGGCATGGGTTTTACAATCGATTACTCCATTCGTCAATTTCAATCCATCTTGGAGATACTATGAAATTGAACATGAATCATTCAATGTAATCAATTCATTCAATTATTTCACTAAATTGAATGAAACATTTTTGAATGGTGGTTCTGAACCAATATGGGAATTTGAATATTCTGCTAGACAATATTACGATCCAAAACTGACTTGGCCAGAAAATTCTCCTTTAAACGCTACTTTCTGGAATAATTACGTTGCTAAACCATTAAGAGATCAATCCAATTTTGAATTCAACCAAAAATTCTCAAATGTTCAATATAGATACGGTCCAGGTGTTCCAAAATGTCAAAATGGAACTGCTCTTTCTAAAACATGTTTCAATGAAAACCATTGTGTTGTTGATAATTTCCACAGTGACGATTACCAAAAATGTCTTAAAGCTTAAGATAAACCTGATAACCCCCCCCTCACACGCTGCCCCCCCGTTTCTTTTATACTGATTTCATTTTACTTTTCGGTGTTTCTATAGAATATATAGATTTTCATAAATATAAAAAAAATATTTCTTTTTATGCTTCTCTGTACTTCGCTTGTTTTTTTTTTTTTTTTTTTTTTTTGATCTGCATTTTGGTTTGAAACAAATATATTCGGTCCTGCCTGCCCATTTCCCATTTCTTATTCTCTCTTCATGTTCCCCAACCTTATTGTTATACTCATTTAGATCGTTTAGATACCCATTGTTCCCCCCTCTCTCCCCACAACAAATCGTATTATGAACTTTTGAACATTGGATCTCTATAACACTATGAAGTAGCGTATGGAAAAGAAGTAAAGCAAAAAGAAAAAAAAAGTTTGAAATTTTTCTGTTTACATAGAGATATGATACTGAATATATATATAAATAAAAAAAAAACAAAACAAAATAAAACAAAATAAAATAAAGGATCGTTATTATTGCATAGTCTATATGAGAAATAACTAAAATGAAAATTAAAATTAAAACCAAAAAAAAAAAAAAACAAAATCACATATTATCATATCCCGTGGTCGAAACAACTTTATAAAGTGCACACAAAAGACAACACGGTAATACCCGACAATATCAATCCATACTTGATTCTTTTGAAATCCATACTACTTGCGGAATTAGCACTAGCAGAAGCAGAAGCGGTGGATCCCGACCTCGAGCCAGAAGCAGAACCAGAAGCACTTGAAAGAGTCAAAGTTCTAAGGTCAGAACTAGCAGAAAAGGACCCGATTGCATTGGATAACTGGGACGATTCACTAGCGTATACTATACCGGATGTTAAACTGGTACTTATAGTTTGTACTGAGCCACTTTGTAGTGGTGTATCATCACTGTTATCATTGTTGTGAACGGCAGTTGTAGCTACGTGGAGGTCTGTTAAGGATGGTGTGACCAATGCTGTGGTTGATATGCTTGGGTCCAATACTAATTGGGAAGGTAACACTGAAGATGACGTTGACATATTGGAAAGGTTAGAAGTAAAGAGTGTGAATAGTTAAAATAATACAAAACAAAAAAAGAAAAAAAAAAAAAGAAAAGAGAAAAGAGAACAGAGAAATTGTATTTACTTTTTATACGTCTTCATAAATTTAAATACAAAATAATTATTCAACATAAAAAATTTCTCTTTAAACAAAAAAAAAACAAAGGAATGTTTGAATTTGTTTCCCCTGAATACTAAAAATTTTTAAAAAGCAATTAACGGAGGTAAAAGTCTAATTGTTACATAACTTTATGTTTTGTTTCATTTTTTATTATTATTGATGCGTTTCAATTGTCAATGTTTATTACACAAAAAGATTTTTTTTTTTTTTCTTTGTTGTTGTTGTTGTTGTTGTTGTTGTTGTTGTTGTTGTTGTTGAAGAATCAAACAATGTAAGGTACACCAAAATGTTGTCGATCGTTATTGACGAGTAACCATCGAGATAAAAAAAAAAAGGGGAACATCATTATAGTTCTAAGGTTTGGTACCTTTTCTGAAATTCTGCAAGGCTCTTTTTTTTGTTTTGTTTTGCAAGTAGCGATGTAATGAGCTGACTTAAAATATCCAATTAATGAATAGACCACCCCCCTCCTTGCTATAAAAATTGCTCTAGAGAATGGGAGGAACAAATGGAATACGAATTAAACTTTTTTACATTTACATTTACGTCGGTTGGATTAAACCCCCATCCATTTATTTCCTGTTTAAGACGTAGCCTCTGCGTTTTGTTGATGATTTATTTTATTTTTTATTTTTTATATTTTAGTTATTGTTTTTATTTTAAGGAGATACACAAACATTGAACTAAATCGAAACTATAATATGAAATTGAATTTTAGTGTGTACTGTGAATATGACATCATAATTTGAACTAAAAAATGTATCGCAGGGGGACAGCATGATTGCTTATCTGGTTTTGTGACATTCCCCTTTTTACACTAATAAGGCACCATACACACCCACACACCCACACACCCACACACCCACACACCCACACACCCACACACCCAAAGACATATTTCACTATAGATAATTACTTAATTATACAATAAATTATTTGACTCTAAAGTTTCCAATAGTAGATCTCATTTAATTCTGACAGCAGGGTTCGTATGCAATATCATGCCACGATGAAAAAAAAACAAGAAGAAAACACACACACAATCCCACATAAAACATTTTATGAGGCAACATCTTACTCTGCCGATGATATATTACTAAAAAAAAAAAGGCGAAATTTATGAATGTTGTTAACTTTGGGTTTTCTTAAAATGTTTCAGAATGTTTAACGACAACTTCGTTAAAGTGCCAGTGTTCAATCGCATGGAGAGCAAGTTTTTGAGAGGAATCAGATATATAATCAAGAATATGCTATACTAATGAATAACACTACGGTAGTTACAAAACTAAATCAATGCCATTCCTATTGTTAGTGATAAGGGAAATGGGGATTAAAATACAAGTGAATTTCTCTTGATAGGTGCTTTTTTTTTTTTTTTTTTTTTTTTTTTTTTTTTTTTTTTTTTTTTTTTTTTTTTTTTTTTTTTGGAGGGTTTTGTTGTTGTCGTACCACAACCGCTCGAATAAAAAAGTTATCACACAAAATTATAGCTGACTCAAAAATTAGAACAACCTTTGGGTGTCTAAATTGTAGAAAGAGAAAGTATGTTAAGTCGGAAACTTGATTAATAGTAACTATACCAATTTGGTAAAGGAAAAAATATCCTGAAGGTGATTCTACGTGTCTTTCTTTGTAGATCTCGAGATTGAGGTTTGCATTTAGCCTAATCAAACTACCAATAATAGAACAAAAGAAATCGGATGACTTCAAAGTTCTATCCCTCTAGTCATCGAAGACGAACCGAATTGTCTTCTACATCCCATTATCAAGAGATAACAGTACAGAAGTAATGGATGATATTGAACTCTTTCAACGCAAATGTCGTTATATTTCAACAACTCCTCTCCACATAAATAAAAAGATACCTTACAATTTATAAACTTCAGAAAGTATCTTTTTTGCATTTTTATCAATTAAATCACCATGGACCATAATTATAGTATTATAGTCCCACGAATTGATCAATTCCATCACTTTGACAGTCTTTTCTGGAGTCTCTCTGGTTTTTTGTAATCTATTCATAAGAAACTTCCCAACAATACTATTTGGCTGAAGGTATCTACCAAAAAATGACCAACCACCATGTGGATTGTAACCCTCTGGAAACCCAAAATCTGGCGAATATTGTTCCAACACATATTCACCTGTAGTTGTCCCATGAATACCTAAATTAAATAACATATCTGCCAACAAAAGAACGTTTGAAGATTTATCAAAGATGACCAATTCTTTATTTTTATGTGCAGAATTATAAATCATTTCAAAATTTTCAGTTATTGAGCTATCAGTGATGCCTAAAAATTTCCATTGGTCATTTTTAATGACTTCTAAAGCATCCAGATCTTTTAATGGGATGGTAATGTTACACCTTTTGGTGTTTTCAGGACCAATTAATTTAACATCGGGATAATATTGTTTATATTCTTCTGCACACAAGTTATGTTCATTATTAATGACAAATATATATTTAATTTGATACTCTTTGTTGTTCAACTCTTCAATAGCACTTTCCAAGATTTCTTTATTATAAGGTAACGGTGACCAAAGTATTATATCCCCATGGTAATGGAAAATGACCATTCTTGCTCCAACATTAAATTTATTGAAAATCGAAAATGGACATGATACAGTTAGAATATTTGGTGATATCTTTTTGGTGATTACATTCAATGGATCTTGATAACCCATTTTTTTTTTTTTTTTTTTATTTTTTTATTTTTTTGTTTTTTGAACTTGGTTTAATAAGGTTTGTAGAAAATGAAATTCGAAAAAAAAAGCAGAAAACAATATTTCCAGTTCAACGTGTTATTTTTTTTTGTTCTTTCTTCAAAATTTAAACTACACGGTGTCATAAAAACTATTCAACACTAGAAGAAAATACCTTTTTCATAACATCCTTTCCATCCTTTTCAATAATGTTACCATGAGGCATAATTACTGTATTGAAATCCCAATTATAAACAATTTGAATACCATTCTTTCCATCTTCAGTTTTGGTACCAGCTGCAAAATTAGCAAGGTATTGACAAACAACAGAATCTGGCTGTAAATATCTTGTTAAAAAGGACAACCAACGATGTGGATTGTAACCCTTTGGGTATCCCACATCCGGAGAGTATTGCTCCAAAGTAACGGCACCTGTTGTAGTTCCTGGAATACCCAAATTGATTAACAAATCACCAACAAACAAAGTATGTGTAGTACGATCATACAATTCAACATCGTGACAAACATGTTGACCCAAAATAACCAACTCTAAATTTTCCATAAACACATCCTGGATATTCAAGTCAACTCTCCATATTGGTCCTTCAATGAGTTTATTATATGACTTGGAAGTCAATACATGATCAATCGGACATCCATTTTTTAGTTTACATTTCTCACCAGCAATAATTTTAGCATCAAACTTTTCCTTATATTCATGAGCAGACAAATTATGTTCGTCATTAGCTACAATGACATATTTGACCTCATATTGTGGATCATCAGTACCGAACAATTGTTTAACAGCCTCATTAAAAATATCTTCATCATACTTTATTGGACAAAAAATAATCACATTGCCATCAAAATTAATCAAAGACATACGTGCTCCAAAGTTAAAAATAAAGAAAGTCGTAAATGGTGCACTTACAGTCACTGTATGTTCATTTACCTTTCTGATAGACGCTTTATATGGTGAATTGTATCCCATGGTTTAATACTAGCTTATAGAAAGAGCAATTGGAAAAGAAAGAAAATTGCCCACATATTTTGTGAACAAAAAATCCCTTGGATTTATACGGGAGGGGGGGAAGGGAGGGATTTTCAAATGTGTGAATAAAATTTAATGAGGTGTTAGCATATAATTGTTTATATGCAGTTGATATTAAGACACACGGATGTTTGCTTCTCCTCGAGGGTAAGTTTCAGTATGTTGATGCAATTTTTCAACACACATAACTCTATGTTCAATGGTGTGGAGAGAAAATTTTGCTACCAATTATTTTTATTTTTATTTTTTTTTTGATGTTGTTGTTACTGTATCATAATAACTCTAAATATATTAGAAATACCTATAAATCTAAAATATACTCAAATGATTCTTACTTTGTATTTGGTACATCTCAAATTTCCATTACCTCTGCGTTATCTTCAACACGTAAATAGTCCAATTTTTTTGATATCTTGTGAATTGGTTACTTTGATTTCCTTCAATTGTTATCAGTTACTACTATTAAAGTTAAACTTGTTAGGAAGTTAATATCATTCAAAGGATGTACACCCAAACGCATACTGAATTTAATCAACTAGCTAGTACAATCGAAAACTAAACCATCATTGCAACCATTGGTAGCACACCGAGAGCATCATCAAAGTGTTCCTGATCAATTAAAGTGGCTCATATTTTAGCTATACACTCCAATGGTTCAATTTAAACCATCATAGAGTCAACTTTGGATCACTTTATAATGTTGAATAAGTTTTTGACGACTTGAATTTTTTTTTTTACAAAGTTTCTGACCATGTTCTGAATTAAGCTTAATTGACACCATGTCTTATCAAAAATTTTATTTTTGATTGAACACATATTATTCAAATGGTTAACCAACAAGAAATGAAATATACCTCTATGATTTGCTAACATGCAGAAAATGTAACCCACATACAGTATTAGCTTATATGACAACTGGTAAGATAGATCATGAAAGTAAGTCAAAAAGTATAGCCAATAATTGAAAAATATTGATTGAATGTATTCATGTTACAATTAAGTAACCCCACATTCCAAGAAATGCGCCAACTAAACTTGGTTCTTGTCGCTTGTTAAACCCCCCCAAGAAATTTATCCAACAAGAACCTGAGTTCAAAACAAAAATTTAGTTCGTATATGATATTCCTGTATATAATTTTAATATTTCAACGTTGCATCAAAATTTTGATGTTACATTTTCACATACAAAAATACAATCCGTATCTCTTTTGAAGGGTTTTTTTATCCCCACAAATGATAATCATTAAAAAATAAGAAAGAAAAAAAAAAAAATAGAAGAAAATGGACTATAAATACACAAACTTTTTTACTAGGATATGAGTTGCTAGAAAACAATCAAAGAAAAATACCATGCCTGCTCCAATAACTCATAAATACCATGATGAAATTGAAAAAGATGGTTTCACTGTTGTTAGAAATTTCCTCACGCCAGCTGAAATTGAAAAGTACACCAAAGCTTCCGAAGCATTAGTAGATTACGCTCGTGCTGGGAACTGGTCACACGTCAGAACGAGAGGTAAACAATTTCCTCCATGGCCAGAAAATTTCAGTCCTGACATTTGGGGTGTCTCTGGATTATTGCACCCTGACTTAGGTGAATTGTCAAAACCATTCCATGATTTATATTCTGATGAGAAAATGTTGGATGTTGTTTGTGACATTTTGCAAGTTGAAAAATCACAATTGTCTATGGAATTATTAAACATGTTAATTAATCCATTGACTGATTTCGAATTAGATTGGCATAGAGATACCATTAAACCAGAAGCTACACCCGAAGAAGAAGCTGAAGATCTTTTGAAGTTTCCTTATGCTGGTGCGCAATTCAATTTGGCTTTGACTGAAGATAGTTGTTTGATTGCCATTCCTTCATCTCATAATCGTATTAGAACAGAAAAGGAAAGAGAAATAACAGTTGACCCAGAAAGAAGAAAGGAATATATTCCTGGTCAAATTACTGTTGACTTACACCCAGGAGATCTTGTATTTTATAACAACAACATCTTACACCGTGCAGCTTATTCCTCGAAAAATAAGAGATTGACTTTACATGGCTCTTACGGTAATGTCGAACAAGGAAAATCAAGAGCTAAAGGTGTTTTACAACATGGTATTGCCGAGTGGTTACCAAGATTGGAAACTGATAATGACAATTTAAAAATGTTACAAGATAAACTTTTGGCTTTGGCTAAAGAATTCGAAGGTATTGACATGGGATACGCTTTGGATGGCTGATTATGTAGTGTAAGTTTATGTTGTATTTAGTTTTTTAATGAATGTTTAAGGTTAAGATGAGCTAGTGGGAGTTGGTCGAGATTCTACTTATTTTGACCACGATGAGAAGAGATGAAAGATTTCAGATACATACTCACACAAAAAAAAAAAAAAAAAAAAAAAAAAAAAAAAAAAAAAAGTAATTCCTTTCTTGATTCACCACAATGTTATACCTCATTGGATTGGGTTTATCTTATGAAACTGACATTACTGTCAGAGGATTACAAACAGTCAAGAAATGTAAACGAGTATACTTGGAAGCATATACATCTATTTTAATGGCAGCTAGTCAGAGTTCATTAGAAGAATTCTACG
>JAKTXM010000184.1:0-19951 GCA_030582575.1 Candida buenavistaensis | reverse complement strand
TAAATATTTAAGTGCCCATTTAGTTGGTGGTAGTGCCGTTGGTGAAAACGAATTGTCTAAGTTGATGATGTCCCCCCAATATCACAAATCTGGCGGAAGCACTAATTGTTTAACTCCGGAAAAAATAGAAGAACAGGTTGATGAACGCATTTCCAGGTACTGTCAAGAACAAAATAGCAGATTGAAAACTTGGAAAAAGTATTTAGTTGAACAACAGGAGAAATTGCAAAATGAAATTCATTCTTTAGCTAGTAGAAAAAACGAGTTACAATTGATCATTAATTATTATCAATCAGATGGTGAAGATAAAAGTCCATACCCCAAAAAGTCACATAGCAATGGTCATGCACAAAATCAGCAGCCGACACCTACAACAGAATCTTCAGCTTTTTCATCTTCTAGTGGTACAACCAACTGAGTTATTTTTATTTTTTTTTTTTTTTTACATCAATTTTGCTGCAAAATTTTTGAAAGTTCAAATCATTACTAAGAAGTTTCTATTTTAGCATAGAAAAGTTTTTTGCTATTAATATTTAATTCAATGTATATTCTGCTTTTGATATTATAGTACGGATTATTTATTTAGCCCTAAAAAAAAAAGGAAGGAAAGTAGTCGTGCAAGACTCTCCAAGATTTCAGTGATGATTATTTAAAAAGGAAATTAAGAGAAAAATTTTCCATGTCTCTTTGAATCTACTTTTCTTTTCAAAAACAATATCAAGAATAAATGGTATGAAACTTTTATTAGCTCCGATGACTCATAAGGTGAACTTACAGGATGAATAATTTTTTATTAAGTATGTTTTTCTGGCATCTCTAATGTTAGGGCTTTTCAGCTCGATGAATACAACAATTGACTATATTATCTGATTAGATTATAAAAGTAATCAACGTTTATCTAAGAGATTATTTGGGGTGAGTGATTGAATAAATGGGTTACTAACTTTAGAAGAGTATTTTGTATACGATATCTTGAATATATGTTTTATTTTAAATTAAAGAAACTGTAGATTTACTCTAGGTAAGACCAACTTCATAGCCAGGAAAGAGTGGTAGGTACACCTTTTATCGATCAACAGTACTTATCTTGGTGATGTATGTAAACAGTTCAGTTTTTAATTTTTATTGTCTATTTTTATTTTTTTATTTTTTTATTCTTTTATTTTTTTTTTTTTTCGCTTTTCGCTTTACACTAATACAACGATTTTAACATAAAATTTGAACTCATTAGAAGATGTCACTTGACTTATGTTCAGATGACGAACATTTCGATGATGAATTAGTTGAATCTTCTAATACATGTTTCAATAATAAACCGGTAACTTCAATTCGTCAAGTTCGATTAATTTTGGATCAAACAGCTTTTGTAAGAGGCATAGGAAATATCAAAAGATGGTTTAACGAGGAATATATTAATTCAAATGCAACTAGAGAGGATGAAATTATTAATTTAAATATATATGTCCCTTCATATACATTACATGAGTTTGATTTTGCCAAAAAGGGTACTTCAATCACTGCCACTAACGCCCGTGAAGCAATTCGATTTATTAGTAATTATTTGGAAAATGAACTTGTTTTCACCTCGGATATAATTACATATAATATTTCATTGGAAACTACAGATGATAAAATCCCATCTTGGAACAAATGCATGAAATACAAGGTCCATTCACCTAAAGTTAAAGAGTTTCCAAATTATAAGACAAAGTTTGATTCTTCCATACCTGGACAAACTCCGATGACTCAAAAATCAAATGATGATGACAACCGTGATGACAACGACGATGAAGACGATGATGATAACGCATTAAATTTAAATCAACGTAGCAAGTTGAATGATATTCAGTATGAGAATTCTCAATCTTACTTAAATGCAGTTGCGAATTCCGAGAATTTGGCTGAAATGCCTGTACGTTTGAGATATTTAATTAGAAGCTGCATTTACAAGAGACATATTGAAACTACTAAACCAAAGGTCAAAAATGAGATTGAAGGATGGAAATTAGTTACTGAAGATTCGATTACTAAAATCTGGGCAAGATCTTTTGGAATAGATTGTGTCAATGTAAATGAAGCCGAATTATTAATTTTTCAAAACTATGATGTAAATCTGTTTAGAATGCATAATCCTTATGCCAATGATGGTGAAAACTTTGATCCAAGCACCAGTATTTTGCAAAATAAGATTGACACAACATTATATTCATATTCTAGTGCACATCAAGAACCACCTTCACCTGATTTTAAAAGGAACAGACGAGGAAAACATAAAAGAGGTGGGAAGAATGAAGAAAGCTGGCCATTGTCTACTGAAGCTGTTGTTCACACCCAAAGAAATGACGCTGGAACAGGATTTGTTAAGAAAGAAAAATTTGGGGCTATTAATTATGCACCACGAGGTTATGGAGATTTGTGGAGACCAGGATAGCTCTTAACCAGTTTGCTATCATCATCATTATTATTATTCTCATTGTTTTGTTGCTAAATATAAAATCGTGGAGCCAATGTTTGCTTGAAATTTTTTAATAAAACTCAGCAGAAAAGGACTTATGATCCAGCTACATGGATTAACGGTATATTGATCTTTTCAGTATTGATTAAATCCATATAAGTACAGATATAGTTTAAGTATTGGAGAGAGTTGTAACGGCGCACACGACTATTTATTTTTTGATGTTAACACGACCACACAGGGTCAACGAGGAACGAACAATAAAAAAAATAAAACTGTTTATTTTTTTTTATCAATTAAGTTTTCAAAAAAAAGTGTCTGTTTATTTTTATAAGTCAATTTGAAAAAAAGAAAGGTAATCAATCTAATCAATTTTGTAATCATTTAATTATATCACTATTTATTTTTTATATATTGAACGAAAGACTTTCAACTAATTGCTTTACTGTTGTTTTGCTTTTTTGTTTTTTTTTTTTAAACTACACCACACATTCATTTAAAATAAAGAAAAAAAGAACGTATTGATAAGTAATAGACATTATGAATAGACAACCCACAAAAGAAGAAATTCAAAAGATAATACAACGCTGGCAACAGTTGAAACAACAATATGGAGAACAAGTTGTGAATGTGCCTGAGTTTGCTCAGTTGAATAAGTACTTGAATTCAATAACAATGCAACATAAAAGACTTCAACAACAACAACAACAACAACAACAGCAGCAGCAACAGCAACAGCAGCAACAGCAACAGCAACAGCATCAACAACAACAGCAACCTTCACAACAACAATCTCCTATGGCACAAATGTCTCAGACACCCCAACAACCGCCAACTCCTCAGGCATTTCCAAACCAGAATGGTTTTAATGGCCAACAATATTCTGGTCAAATGAATTCTCCAGCTATAGGGGGGTCATTGTCTGGACAAGCTACTCCGTTAGTACCAAATGCCAACTTGGCTCAAGGTAAAAAACCCATAAGAATGCAAAATAATCAATTCAATAACCAAGTGGGTATGAGTCCGTTACCACAACAACAACAATTTGTTTCTCAATCACCTAATCCAAACCAAATGTTTAATCAAATGCAGCAACAACAACCACAGCAGCAGCAGCAGCAGCAGCAGCAGCAGCAGCTCCCTCTTCAACAAAGTCAACCACCAAACGCTGAATCAGCATTTACAAATCAGCAATTTCAATTATTGAAATCTCAACTTCAAGCATTCAAATATTTTGTCAAAGCACCTAGTCAATCTCAAGGCCAAATACCACAAAATTTAATAGCATATGTGTCTAATCCCTCATCTGCAATGGCAAATGACATGTACCTTCCGGCTGTTAATAGACCACAGAGTGCTATTTTACCTCAAAATTCAATGAATCAACCTTCAATACCTCAATCAGTTGCACCTCAAACACAGCAACAATTTTCTACACACTCACCGAACGAGATGATGACCCAACAATCCTCTATAGGAGGAACTCCAGAACTTAAAGAAAAGAAAAAGAACAAACGTGGTCCTAAACCAAAGAATCAACCTAAGAAACCTACAAAGAAACAATTGCGTGAAGAAGAACAAAGACTTGCAATGGAAAGGGAAAGAAAAGACCTGGAGCAGAATAGAATCAAGGGTGAAATACCATTTCCAATACCTACAAATTCAGTAGGAGCTCAACCTAATTACCAATCACCTCAACAGGCGCATAAACAACAACTAACACCACAGCAACCACAGCAACAATCACCACCAACCGGGTTTCAACAATCGCCACAGATTACTCCAGCACAACAACCTCCATTACCTCCACTGCGTGCATCTCACAGTACCAGAGTGCCAACTCCACAACAACAATTGTATGCTGACCCTTCCCCTCCAGTAAGTATCAAGCAAGTCGTTCCGGACAAATCAAATACCAAAAAGGCTATAATACCTATCAGTAAACCAAATATTCAGGTTGATACATTTGAAGTTTTTGATATTGCAAGTAATGAAATTAAGGATATTCCATTCAGTTCTTTATATTCACCTCAAAACAGATTCAATATTCCATCTGTCTTGCCTGATGGTATAAGTATGGAAGATATACTTGTGAATAGAGAAGGTTATATTCTGATTAGTATTGAGCAAGAAAAGGAATCTCTTAGAAAGCAATTGGAGGAGTCGACAGGTCTTGATAAAGAACAGAAAGCAGAACTTGAACTGAAATTACACCAATTGGAATTAATCCCATACCAAAAGGATTTGCGTGGAAAGGTCCTTGCTCAAGCTTGGTTTAGTAAATCATTACTTCCAAATTCACATCCAAACTTTTTAGCCAGATTTAGCTCATTATCTTTGGAAGCTGCCAATGTCACAACTGAGCTTTACAGACGTCAATTGGAATCAATGATGAGAGAACAAAATCTCAAACACAATAAAACATTAGATGAGATTATCAATTTCAGTAATAGAAGTAGCATCAAATTTGCCAGAAGATCTGAACGATTGAGTAAGTTCATGAACAAGATCAATAATTTCCACAACCAAACAGCCAAGGAGGAACAAAAGAAACTAGAAAAAATGGCTAAACAACGTTTGCAAGCATTGAAACTGAATGATGAAGAAGCATATTTGAAATTGTTAGATCATACTAAAGATACTAGAATTACCCATTTGTTAAGACAAACTAATCAATTCTTGGACAGTTTGGCAGTTGCTGTTCAAACACAACAAAAGGAAGCTAAGGACAAATTGGTAACCATTGATAATGCTGATGAGCTCGAAGCAGTTGAACCTATAGACGATGAGAAAAGAGAAAAAATGGATTATTACAATGTTGCTCATAGAATCAAAGAAGAAGTGACAAAACAACCTTCTATATTAGTTGGTGGGACATTAAAAGAATATCAATTAAAAGGTTTACAATGGATGGTCTCGTTGTTTAATAATCATTTAAATGGTATATTGGCAGATGAGATGGGGTTGGGTAAAACAATTCAAACAATTTCTTTGCTTACATATCTTGTTGAAGTTAAGCAATTGAGGGGACCATTTTTGGTAATTGTTCCTTTATCGACCATTACAAATTGGAATATAGAATTTGAAAAGTGGGCTCCATCTTTAAGAAAGATTACTTATAAAGGTACTCCTAATCAACGTAAAGTTTTGCAACACGATATACGTATCGGTAATTTCCAAGTTTTGTTAACCACTTTTGAATATATCATCAAGGATAAAGCTTTACTAGGTAGGATTAGATGGGTTCATATGATTATTGATGAAGGTCATCGTATGAAGAATGCCAACTCCAAGTTGTCTGAAACATTGACTCAAAATTATCATAGTGATTATCGTTTGATTTTAACAGGTACTCCATTGCAAAATAATTTACCAGAATTATGGGCTCTATTGAATTTTGTATTGCCAAAAATTTTCAATTCAGTGAAATCTTTCGATGAATGGTTCAATACTCCATTTGCTAATACCGGTGGTCAAGATAAAATTGAATTAACGGAAGAAGAAACTTTATTGGTTATTAAGAGATTGCATAAAGTTTTGAGACCTTTCCTTTTAAGAAGGTTGAAGAAGGATGTCGAAAAGGATTTACCAAATAAAGTTGAAAAGGTTGTTAAATGTAAATTATCAGCTTTACAATCTAAATTATATCAGCAAATGCTTAGACACAATATGCTATACGCTGGTGATCCAGCTGATGGTTCTATTCCAGTAACGATTAAAAATGCTAATAATCAAATTATGCAATTGAAAAAGATATGTAATCATCCATTCGTTTATGAAGAAGTTGAACATTTAATTAACCCAAATCTTGAAACAGATGATCAAACTTGGAGAGTTGCAGGTAAATTTGAATTATTGGATAAAGTGTTACCTAAATTCAAAGCTACTGGACACAAGGTTTTAATTTTTTTCCAAATGACACAAATTATGAATATTATGGAAGATTTTTTGAGGTTTAGAGGAATGAAATATATGAGATTAGATGGTGGAACTAAAGCTGATGATAGAACTGAATTATTGAAACTTTTCAATGCTCCTGACTCAGATTACTTTTGTTTCCTTTTGTCAACTCGTGCTGGTGGTTTAGGTCTTAATTTACAAACAGCTGATACAGTTATTATTTTTGATACAGATTGGAATCCCCATCAAGATCTACAAGCTCAAGATAGAGCACATCGTATTGGTCAAAAGAATGAAGTTAGAATTTTGAGATTAATTACTGAAAATTCTGTGGAAGAAATGATTTTAGAAAGGGCACATGCCAAGTTGGAAATTGATGGTAAAGTTATTCAAGCTGGTAAGTTTGATAACAAATCTACTGCTGAAGAACAAGAAGCAATGTTGAGAGCATTAATTGAAAAGGAAGATGAAAACAGACAGAAGGGTACCAATGGTGATGAAGATGATGAAGATTTGGATGATGATGAATTAAATCAAATTATAGCCAGAAATGAAAATGAATTGGTTGTATTTAGAAAATTGGATGAAGAAAGATACATCGCTACCAAGAATGCTCCCTATCCTTCTAGATTATTCACTGAAGAGGAATTACCAGCAATTTACAAGATGGATGTTGATGAACTTTTCAAGAAGAACGATGAGGTACTTGAAGAATATGGACGTGGTGCAAGAGAAAGAAAAACATTGCATTATGACGATAACTTGACTGAAGAGCAATGGTTGAAAAAGATTGATGGTATGGTATCGGATGGTGATGACGATATGGATCTCGATATTAGTGATTCTGAGTTGGATTCCAGAATACTGAAACCTAAAGGTAAAAGAGGACGTAAACCAAAGATTATGCAAATTGATGATGACGGAAGTGAAACTGATGGCAAGCGTTCTTTTAATGATGGCTTGGACGATTTTATCGTGTCAAAAAAACAAAAATCGGCTACTCCAGGTATTGGCTCTGGCAGAGGCAGAGGTAGAGGACGTGGTCGTGGTAGAGCTAGAGGAAGAGGAAGAGGCTCGGCATTTTCTAGACACGCACCTTCAGTAGATCCTTTAACTGGTGACGAAAGATCAACCTTGCAGACTCAAATTGAAAACATTTTGGATTTGCTTATTAATTTCAAGAATGATCATGATAGAATATTGAGTGAATTATTTTTAGTTAAGCCAGCAAAAAGATTATACCCAGACTATTATGTGTTAATTAAACATCCGATTGCCCTTGATGTGATTAAAAAGAGAGCTTCAACAAACACTTATAGTACAATCAGAGAATTTTTGGAGGACATTCATTTGATGTTTAGCAATGCCAAAATTTATAACGAAGAAGGTTCCATTGTGTATCAAGATGCTGCATTTTTGGAAAGATTAACTATGGATAGGTTTCGAGACTTGACAGCATTCCTTCCACAAGAAGAAGTGAATAAGATTTTAGATTTTACAGATTTTGATGAGATGTTTAGTTTGAAACCATTGGTTCCATCAACTGCAATTAAACAACCGATAGAAGCAAAATTGGAAAAAATGGATAAAGGAGAATCAATCGATAGTCCCTTGTTGAATATTTCTACAACTGCTGGAACTGAGGAATCAACACCAGCAAATTTTGATTTATAAAGAGCTGTATTATTAGGCAAATAAATTATATATATATATATATATATATATATATATAAATAACATTATTTAAGTTTCACTATATTTAGGTAAAGATTCGTCTATTTCTCTATTATTAACTGCATCATTTAGTGCGTGATTTAAAACAGTCACAAATTCAAACAATCCACCATCTTGAAATTTGATATCACCTTTAAAATACTGATTTTTAGGGAACCCATCACTAGCTATATTTGGTTCCAGAGCACTGAAAAATACAAATTCCCAATAATTGGCCCCAAACCAAGGTGCTTGTAATTTATGAGATAATTGTAATATTGGAGATAAATTTAAATCAATAACAAATGACTGTACATCGCCTTGAGTGGCCGTTATAAAAACTAATCTCTTTGTAGTTAAGTATATATATCCATCGTGAGCTTCAATTGAAAGTTTAGTGTCTCCTATCAAAGGATTGTAATTTGTTATTTTTAAAGATTGTCTTTGTGACGTTGTTCTATATTTTAATGTTTCCAAGTTGTCATTACTTATTTCAAATGGTATTTCTGATGGATTTTGTTGAATTATTTGTAAATAGTTTGGTTTGAGTATAGCTCCGTTAATAGACATTTTTGGGTTAATCCTTTGCCACTGGAAGTTAGCTTTTGGTTTTTGGTTGGATATTTATATCCAAATCCGCAAGAAATGTCTTGGAGATGCACATGAAAAAAAAAAAAAAAAAAAAAAAAAAAAAAAAAAAAAAAAAAAAAAAAGACAAAGAAACCCTTGCTCTAAACACATTTCCAAACCATGACAACCCTTAGATCATTTAATCCTGTGCTAAAAGATGCGTTTAAAGGTATTTCGAAAACAAGTCTCAAGCCTTTTTTGATCGATCCAGTAGGTTGTCAATCACTAATTGATCATTTGGATTTGAAAAGTAAATATGAACAAAACAAAATAGATATCATTGATATTAATCCAGGACCGGGAGTATTGTCTTCAATGATAAATTACGAACTAAAACCAAAAAATCATGTTTTGATTGATGCGAGACCGAAACATATTAAATTATTAAAAGAAATCATAAAAAATTCAGAAACTAATCCAGATTATAAACCAAATTATAAATTACTTGAAAAGGATCCTTATTTATGGGAAACTTTTTCTACAATGTGGAAGGAGAAAGTTATTGAACCGAAAGTGAAATCTTATGATAAACCACATGATGAATTATTAATTATTGCAAACTGGGCAACTCCTGCAGATGAATCAATTGTCGCACAATTGATACAGACATGTGGTGATAGAAATTGGGCTATGGGATATGGAAAAGCTAGAATGATTTTATTTGCACCTCATTTATCAGCAGGAAAGATGTTAACCAAACCAGGTTTTATGAGAAGAAAGAGAACGGGCTTGAAATGTGACTTGTTCACTGAGGCTAGATTGGTAGGTATAAGTAATCATGACAATCCTCCTAGCCGTGGTTTTGACTCCAGAATAATAGTGCGAGATCAACCGGTGTTTTTTGATAGAAAGCAAACTATTGGGACTAAAGGTTTTGCAGTTCTCGAGATGATGCCCGGCAAGTTTACAAGGTCTATGATAGAGTCAATTGAATATCTTTTAACTCCACTTTTTGTTAGTACCACCAGAATAGGAGACAGGTTACCTCATATGTTACCTGGTGCTCAGTATTTAGTAGATAAAGCGCCTGAAATCGCTGATAAGTGTCCAAACGAGCTAACGGCCGAGGATCTTTTAAAACTTGCCGAGGTTTATGAAGAGTGGCCATTTAAACCAAGCGTTGAGGATACTTTGGATATTAATATAGATGTTTGGGCTTGAGTATTGTTTTTTTATATGTATACATAGATATGTGTGTTAGAACTTGTATATAGAAATATTCATTGAAATTGTATTATAATTTAAGGTTAGGTAAATATCCACCATGTGAAACCGACGTAATTTGATGTGCCACAGGTGTACCAGGTTGCTGTGTTGCATATAATTTACTTACTGGGGCGGTAATACATCTTCTCTCTGGGCTTGATTTAAGACTTTCAATTTGATCTTTTGTCGTTGGATTAGAAACAGGTATTGGTGTAGAATACTGTTCTTGAAGACTTGCAGCACGAATCGTTTGTAAATGTTGCAGTGGCAGAATATCTTTCGGATAATTTATATCAGGTGGTGGATAAGGAGGTTGATGTAATCGACTGCCGGTTTGTTCTTTGTCAATTCTTTCAGAATACATGGATGATGAACAAGAATAAGCAACAAATAATTGACGTTTCATTATGGACTTATGATCATGATAAAATAATATCATTACTGCAAAAAAAGATAACAATTCTAAAACAAGTAAGAAGTAAGTAAAATCAGTTGAAAAATCACCTTTCAATCTACCTTTGGAAATTAAAACCATCAACACAAAGGCCAAGTTAACAAGATTTGTCAAGTATAATGCTATTAAGTTTGCATAATGCCATGTTAAAATTTTGGGACAACAATGTAATAATGTGTAAAATATAAACAAAACTATTGAATTTATCAATAACCCAAATTTGCCAACTGTTATTGGAATCATGACCAGTTTTATGGTAGTCACCATATTTTCAACATTTAATTGATCCTGTTGGTACAAACTAGTTAACATGACCGTTATGAATTTTGAAATAGTATCTATTTTGTTGGTATTATAACGAAACAAGTTATCAATTTTTTGCAGAATAACCGACTCAGTATTTATGGAATTTTTGAACTTGAACTTTTCATTATGATAAAACCCTTCTTTCAAAGTTACTTGTATATAATTATCTGTACATATAAATATTGGTTTCACTACTATGGTTGTATCATTAATGTTTTGTAAATAAGTATCTTCATTACGTACATATATCCCACGAAGAATGCCCTCCAAATCATGACTTATTGTTAATGACGATCTATTATTCACAAATCTTGACAATAGTAAAACAACATCAACTTCCCCAAAAAACAACTTGAAATTAGAAACATATTGATTTATCAAATTTATAAATATCAACCACAAGAGGAAATTTTTCAAGTTATGAGCTATTGAAATCGTAGGATTCTTTGCTTCATGTGCAGGTGGACTTTGTGTCCAACCTTGATTGTCAGAATGGAATAACGAAGTTGGAAAATCTTTGGAAAGAATACGCATGAGTAAAGGCTGGTAATTGTAAAAAGAGGAAACAGACACATTTTTGTAATGTCCTTCTTTTTACTTTTTTTTTTTTTTTTTTTTTTTTGGGTGCAAAAGGAATTTTCCATATGCTGCCATTTAAGTAAGATCTTTATACATTTTTACCTATTTAGTAACTACAGTGGAATATTTGAGAGATTTGCAAATAATGTTACTAATTTCTCACTATTGAATACACTTTCAGAAGGTAACCCAAAGTACGAGGCATTTGGTAATACTGTCATTAAAGCAACAATTGAAGGACCAACAAAAGATTCCTCATTTTTAGTTTCAATTTCTTCTTGTTCTAATCTAGTTTTAGATTCCTCAATATTCTTAATTGCCAGCTTAGAATCTTCTTCATTAAACATGCTGGTTGTCGATAATTTACGACGCTTTAATTTTTGCAATTCATCTTCATCAACATCCAATCCATCATCACGTCCAAGTTCGTCTTTCTTAATTAAGTTTACATCACCTAATTTGTATCTATCTGTAAATAAATCTATCGGATCGTCATCCGGGAACAGCTGTTCACATTTCTTTGCAAAACTGTGGGTTATATCCAATGACAAAAAAGATGAAGCAAATGAAATATATTTCTTGTACAATTGTTTTAGATATCTTTTCATTGTTCTTAATTGTTTTTCCTTTTTCTTTCTTGATATTGGGTCAATGTTACTTAATTGTAATTCCTCTTGTAATGCAGAAATTTCTTTAGAAAAATTAGTATCTGAAGATTGTATAACCGTTCTCATTGCATCGACATCATTGATCATAATAAGATAGTCCAAATAATCCAATAAAAATTTACCATTAGTTGCAAAATTCTTTTTCCCAAGATCAAAAATTTTCAAAGCAGTTGCTTTTTTATCAGAATAATGTTCTAATAAAGCACTTTCAATAAATATTTGATATCCAATATTACTGAATTTTCTAGCTTGTTTAAAGATATTACGTGCCTCCTTAATTCCTTCTGCTCTTTTACTAGCTATCATTAATTTAACAAAAGTAAGAGTAATTGCATCTGATAAACGTTTTTGTTCATTTTCAAATGACAATAATTGCTTTGAATCAGCTAATGAGATTCTATAAACTTGTGGGAGCTTTACAGGTTCACCATTATTCATTTCAACGTCTCCCTCTTTAGCGTCACCATTTTGGTTTTCTTCATCACCTTCATCGTCAACCTCCTCCTTTGTCGGCTTAGGATTGATTCGTTCATTTAAAGCATTCAATTGCTCTGTTATTCTATTGTAGTCTTTCTCTAAGGTATTTATTAAATTTGTAAATACTTGCTTGCTTTTATCAAATGAATTATCTCTTTCGTACAATTCTGCCAATTGAAAGGAAAGTAACATACTTTTCGGATTCAATACAAGTCCACTATCTCTTAATACATTAATACTCTCTTGCAAATTACCTTCTTCATTTTGAGATAATAAATATTTCACATACTGAAACCAAATTTCGGGGACAAAAGGTAGAGCATACGTAGCTTGTTTATAAACATATCGAATACGTTTATCATTTACAGATTCATCTTTTAATTCTAATTTATTTTGATTTTCTAATTCTATCCATTTAAGCCAATAATTCATTTGTTTCAATGTATCTTCATCATTGGTGTTGTGTGAGTTTAAATTTCTTTTCAAATTCTTGTCAGTTATACGATTAAATTCGGTATTCCAAGAACGCGCCAACATAAATTCACTTGATTTTTCGGATATAAATTTTGAAGCAGTTGCAGGATTCAATTCATTTTCCCATTTTGTATACTGCAGCCAGCTAGTTTCAATGTTTTCTGTTGGTACGACTAAGAATTTTTTATAGACTTTTCTAATTAAATCGATTTTTTGCTGTTGTTCCCAATTTGCAGTAGTATTCCAATCTTTCAAAAAACTTATGTAATCTTGCCATAAACTATCACTAGTAATATCTATACCAACTTTATTAATTGCAAATTCAAATGCTTGAATGACCGTGCCTCTTGCTTTCTCTCCTCCGGTAACAAAATCTGTAACGCTTCTAACATAATCAACGTATAAACGACATAGTTCAACATTGTCAGTTATTCCCAAACATTGTTGAAACAACCCTTCAACTTTTTCCTTCTCATCTCGATTTAATTCATACTTGATGTACTTGCACCATGATGCACCCTATATATATATATATGTTAGTAATTAGTTCAAGTAATTCTAATAGCTTAATACATACATCAAATTTGAAAATTTTCAAAAATTTATCAAAGGTATTTCTTACTTGTTCTTGATTGTCTTTTATAATCAACTGTTCAATCAATCTTTGCCATTTATTGTAATCCAATTTATTTATTTCTAAATCCTCTTCCAATTGTCCTAGTTTATCTAGAGGAAGTCTTTTTGATTTATTCTGAGATATGAACATATCCAGTCTTGTAATGAGTTGAGTATGTAATTGGCAAATGAGTTGGTTTTTATTTTTTTTTTTTTTTTTCTTTCTTATTGATTTCTTTGATGAAACGAGGAATACATCCAAAATCTAAAGAAAAAAAAAAAAAAATTCTATTCTACACGACCCAACAATGATACAACTACATGTTTGGGGTAAAGATACCGAGCTATCGATTATATCTCCTCAGAGTATTGCTTGCGCGTGGCTATTGAATAAAGTGTTGACACCACAGAATATTCCATTTGAAATAATACCATCCAACAATACCAATTTATCCAATATAAATCAACTACCAGTCTTGATTGTAAGTGATGGAAAGTATAACGGGTTTAATGAAATTTGCAAATATATTGAGTCAAAATACAAGAGCTCCGAAGTTAATTTTACATTTAGTGACTCCTTGATCAATGAACAGAGATTAGTTAACAAAGCACTCCTTAATCTTTTGCATACAAAATTTGAATATATTAATCAGTATAACTTGTATTTGAATAATAAAAATTATGAAAAGTATACAAGAAAGTTGTTTGCTCAATACTTACCCTTTCCTATGATGTATAATCAACCATTGAAGTATTACAATCAAGCACAAGAACAAATCAAGTTGTTAGGTTTATCTCAAAATAAGGTCAATTTTTTTAATTTTATGGGAGGAGATGGAGATCAAGAGATTGCTCAAACTGAATTGTTCAATGATGAAATGAGTGATGGGGAAGATGACCAAGAAGAGGTTGCTTTAAGTTCTTTACATGAAAAGCAATTATTGAAAAAATCCAATACCAAACAAGTGTTGAAAGAATCAAAAAATTCAATGAGATGCTTATTGTTAGCTGATCATTATATTGACAAGTTCAGATTGATTTCGAAAGAATTGAATGAAGATAAAGAAGAGTTAGGGTATATTTTTAGCGACGCAGGTCCAACATCAAGTGAATTGTTATTCTATGCTTATATTTATTGTTTGGTCAATGATCAATTACCTGATAGATTTGTCAACAATTATTTATTATTGAAACAAGAGAAGACTTTGCAGTTTGCTAATAAACAAGTTGAGAATATAGATGGTAAGAGGTTTAGACAACCAGAAGGAATAGAGGTGCCGAACTTATTAAATGAAGTTAAATATTGGGCAGGTTCAATTAAGTACTAGCACGAAAATATGTACATAGATATTAATCAACAGAGGTACGCGCCTCCATCATGCGTCCAAAAAATAAAATAAAAAAAAAAAAAAAAAAATTACTGAAAGAAAATTTTTTCTTATTCTTTTTTTTTTTTATATACTTTGAATCGACTTTCTTCTCTTTATACCTTCATCCACATCCAACATTTTATGTATTAATAAATAATCATTTTATATTAAGAAGTTGCAATACTTCCAATTGTAGTGTTATATTTGGCAATCTTGCATAGTTTCATTTATTTTCACAAACAATGTAATAAATGATGGAGATTTTTATTTCATTTGCCATAAATCAAACTCTCTAGTTTATACTGATTAGATATCTTTTTAAAGAACAGCTTCTATATTGTTCAACGAAAAGAGTTTATTATTTAATCAAGTTAACTTACATTTATACCTCTCACGTGACTTGTCGGCTTGATTCGGTTAAAAGAACTGAGAAAATTTAAATGCGTGAATTTTTAGTTTTTCTATTTTTCTTTTTTTTTTTTTTTTTTTTATTTATTTATTTATTTATCAACAACAGGAACATCTCTAAATTTGTTTGACACCAAAAACCAATTAAGCGATGAAACTTTCAACGTTATTGGCTACTTTATTACTTCTGCTGCTAACTAGAGCAGCAACAGTTCCGGAAGATTATTTTCCACAACAAACTCCGGAGCCAACACCAACATCTGAATCCGATGCAACTTCTTCGATCCGTCTTTTTAAACGTATTAGAGAAGTTATAATAAACAAGGATTACGCTAAAAATCAAGCAAAAAAGACTGCGTCATCAACAGTGACTCCGCCACCCAAATGGTTCAGAACATTGCCAAATAGTAAAGTTGAAATTGTTACACCTACCATAATTCAAGGTGTTACATTTAGTGCCAAGCCACCTACTTCTACCAATGGGTTAGAATATTGGGTGTCGTTAAAAGACGATGGGTCTCCAAAGACAATCAAACCACAGAATAAAAATGGACAGATTAAGAACGGACGTCCCGATTATAGTACTTGGTACCAAACTGCCACTACCATTGTATATAATAAAGAGCAATTGAAAGCACATAATATGGCAGACGATGAAATATTTGAAGAAATTCAATACATTAAAGAAGCAGATTTAGAAGAACATTTATTAAGTCCTTTAATTAGATGTACCCCTGATAGATATAAAAAGAAAGGTATTGGTAGAGACAAATCTACTGAACCATTTTGTACTCCTAAAGATGATGCTAAATTAACTATGGATAAAACTTATTTTGTTACTTGGTATTCTAGATTTTTCGATGAATCTAAAGTCAAGAATGTTAGAATACATTTATCTCATATTCAAGAAAGTTTGAGACAAAAGGGATTGAAAAAGAGAGATAATGTCACTGAATATGATTCAGATGAAGAGGAAGAGGAAGAACTTGATAAAAGATCTAAAGTCCTTGAAATGGGTGGTAAAATTAAGGATTATTCATTTTTTACGTCTGATTGGCTTTCAAATGATCAAGGATTTTATCCGTTATTTATTGATGAGAATTGGTTTGGTTCAGAATATTGGAGAAAAGTCTTACTTTCAATTCAACCTGATAATATCCCAGATGAGGACTTTGATGTTTTGAAGAATTCATTAGTTGTTGAAATTTGGAAAGGTGTTAAAGTTTCCAAAGATCATTTGACTGATTTGAAAAAATTAGAAGAAAAATATGCTAATAGACATATGCATGATTTTGATGTCGAAGAAGGAGTTGATTTTGAAAAATATTTCATGATGTTGGGATTACCTACTTGTGTTCTAATTGCTGGTTTTGGAATGTGGGCATTTGTAACTATAAACAAATTTGATTTCAGTAATTTGAAAAGAAGAAAGTTTGCTAGAGATAAAACAGAACGTAAAATGATTCCATTTATAAGTAAAAAGAATAAATCAGGAAAGGATTATGACCAATTACCGCAATTTAATACAGAGCTTGATACACTTAAAACCGATTGAGATACAAGAGTATAAAGATATATAAAGATATATATAAAGGTATAGTGTATATTTTATTATGTTGCATTCGTGTAGACATTCAAAACTTGAATTTGTTGTGTTGCCATGACTATGTCATCACGTGATAACCACTAAGGTAATAATGTAAGTAAATTTTTAAATTTTCTTTTTCTTTTTTGCAATCAAAGAGAAGAAGTTTAAATACTAAACAGAATTCTTTAAATCACTTTCTTGCCTTCTCTCTTCTTTTTTTTTTTTGGCAGAATATAAACTCAAAATAACAAAAAAGATATCAACTAATTTCATTTTACATTAATTTGAAAAGAAATTAATTTAATTTAATTTAATTTAATCATTTTTATTTTATAAGTTTAATAATAAAAAAATAACTTTTACATATCGAACAACAACGGCAAAATAAAATAAAATAAAATAAAAAAAAAGTATAATACATAAAATATAATCAGGGAAGAAAGGAAAGAGAAAACAAAAACAAAAAAAAAAAAAAAAAAAAAAAAAAAAAAAAAAAAAAAAAAAAAAAAAAAAAAAAAAAAAAAAAAAAAAAAAAAAATAAAAACAAAATAAAATTAAAACTAAAAATAACAAGAAGCAACGCATACGTCAAACAAGATGATATCATTATTTAATGATTTATCTCAAGGTTGGGTATTAACTATATTATCCTCGTTATTATGTGTATTAGGGACATTTGTAATTATTGTGGATGATATTTACTACTTTTGTTTACCCAAATTTATAACATCAAGGTTCAAAATTCAAATCAAAGAAAATTATACTTTTATGAATGGATCTTTGGCTTTTAGTTCAGGATGTTTAATATTCACTTCATTATATCGTTTATTACCTCATGCCAAACAATATTTATTAAACGATCCTAAAGAAGATCAATTTTGGGCACAATTTTATTTAATTGTATCATATATAATTGGAATTTTAATTTGTTTAATTTTTAATTATTTACTACATTTATCAACTAGTGAAAGTGTGGTTCATTGTAATCATGGAGGAGATGTTGCAAATCATAAACATAATCATAATCATAGTCATAGTCATTCTCACGATTTGGAAAGTCAAATTTCTAGTAAACACAGCCATGCATTCTTATCAGAAGAAAATAATCCACAAGTACTTGATGAAGAAGTCATTGCAGAAGAAACAACTCCTTTATTCAATAATGTGGTCAAACAAAGAAAATCAATAATTCAATTGATTTTGGACCGTGATGGACTTGAAGATGGATCAGGAGGTGAATGTAAAGGATACTCATCTGCTGAATTATGTTCATTTCATAAAGGTCAAAATGATGATATTGATGGTAGTCAATCTGTAAAGTCTCAATTACATTATTGTGAAATACCTACTTTAACTGAAGACACAATAGAAGGCACACCACATAAGCATCAACATGAACATGAAGTCCAACCAAATGACGAAGAAATTGAACATTCATCGCGTATTAGCAATGATGATGTTGATGCTTTGGATTATACCGACTCAGGAATATCTTATAATAGTCATCATCATCATCATCATCATCAAAATCATCAGCACGAGCATTCACATGACCATGATTCCCATAAAATCGACCACCATCATCATGTAAACTCTGCCATTTCAAGATTATTGACAATTGGTATACAGACAACTTTAGCCATAACATTACATAAATTACCTGAAGGGTTCATAACTTATATAACATCAGAAACGAACCCAGATTTAGGAATTTCAATATTTATTAGTTTGTTATTGCATAATTTCACAGAGGGGTTCTCAATGTGTTTACCATTATATTATTCCATGGAAAAGACAACTAAATATGCTAAATTGAGAGCAATTAGTATAAGCTCTATATTGGGTGGTTTATCACAGCCTTTGGGGGCTCTTTTAGGGTACATCTTTTTAAAAGTTAATAATCAATATTATAATGATGATGAGGATTTAGGACAATTGAATTTTATTTTTGGTATAACAATGGCAATTACTAGTGGATTTTTAACAGTCATTTCATTATCAATGTATGGTAGTAGTGTATCATTTGGTGGAAATGCAAATTTCGTAATGACTTGGTGTATTATTGGAATTGGTGTTATCGGCTTATCATCGATACTTAAATAAGAAACATTTATATTTCTAATTTTATATAAATAATATATAAAACTACAAACAATAATGAAATGATTATGTAATCCATTCACATAAACTTGTTCTTATCCAAACAAACAAACAAAAAAAAAAAAAAAAAAAAAAAAAAAAAAAAAAAAAAAAAAAAAAAAAAAAAAAAAAAAAAAAAAAAAAAAAAAAAAAAAAAAAAAAAAAAAAAAGCCAAAAAAAAAAAGGATAAAAAAATAAAACCCTTAAAATTTTGTTGTTAAGTGTTTTTGTAGAATCATCTTTATTGTTGTCTAGGTGACGTATTATTTGCTTTAAATGAAGGTTTAGGCAAATTAAACGCTGCAGGCGAGGAATGGAAAGATGATCCGGCATAATTATCCATATTGTCTAATTTCTTTTCCTTGATAGCTTTAGTATTTGGATTATTAAATCTATGAGGGACCGACGATTTCTTATCATTGTAAAAAATTGGCTTTTCGCCATTTGGTAATGAATATTGATTTCTCTTCAGTGAATCTTGCACTGACTTATGTGGTTGGAAATTAGGCTTGGCTCCACTTGGTAAGCTCGGCGATGCAGTAAGTTTATTTCTTGATGTATTTGGTATTGATGTTTTTTTATTATTTGTTCCGTGTCCAAAATCAACAGGTGCACCACTTGGAAGAGTTCGAACAACATCCACATTATGTCGTGACGATTGTTTCTTTTTATTTCTGTATTTTCTTGATTGCTGTTCTTGTTGTTGTTGCAGAGCTTGCGGTGCTTGTGGTGCTTGCTGCGGTTGTTGTTGAGCCAACATTGTATTTTTGATGTTTGTCGTTATTTTCTTTATTTTTTTTTTTTTGTTTTCTTTTGTTTCCCAAAAAGTGAATGATTGTTAGTTCGGTTATAAATTAATCAAACCTTTGTGTGTTATATTATATTACCGGTAAATTTATTCAATACTACCAATAGTTTATATTTATCTACTTCTTTGAAGTTGTTATACGGAACAAGCAAAAGGGGGCA